>JAAZTK010000018.1:0-41749 GCA_036507255.1 Megalothorax incertus | reverse complement strand
TTTCCCCGTCATTTCTTGGATATTATTACTCAGCCGATCTGTCCCATAAATCCATACGACTGCAATCACTTCAAAAAATGCCAGGTACATGAGAGAGTAGGCTGCCGTGAATTGGTCAACCAATTGAAATGCATAAATGCCTCCCTATTAGGAAAAAAATATATATGTATATAATTGAGGATTTATTCAAATGGTAAATTCTAATTCATGAGAACCTGAAGCAGAAATGGAAGCCCTATTATGAAGGAGATGGAGCAAATTACAAGCACGAGAAGTTCGTGACATTTTAGGTATTTTTCTATGAATTTTGGAAACCCATCTCGGATTGAAGTTATCACAACCTCAACCATTGCAAACTGTAGGTATATCCGTACATGAAATCAAATACTGAGAGTAGGATTAGATTTTTAGAATGTATACCTCATTGTCCAGAGCCACACATAGGAGCATGGAAAAGAATAAGACAGACCATAGGTGAGGAAGAGGTGTTTTTATTAGCACTTGGGGGTATATTACAAATATTAGCCCTGGACCTGGAGATTGGAGGGGAGAAATGACATAAATAAATCATTCTTTACGACTTTTCTTTTTTGATATGTGTTATTAAATTGAGAAAAGACCCACCATCCGCAACAACATCGTCTATTGTCGTACCCTGCTCCATTGCAATATTTCCTAAAGAAATAAGAATATATTATATATGTACCTACTACCTACTCGTATATCAATAAATGCTCGAGTCAGACAAAGCTGATCTTCCTTTGTTCATGAATGGCATTGAGAATGAATTATAAAATCTAATTCTTGAATATATATCTGTATATGTCGTTGTTAATGTGTCTAATCCGTTAGGTTGCAAACTAACTAGTTGTTATGAATAATCCCTAGTTAATTTGATAAAAGTTAATAAAATTAGAAATTATTAATTAATTACAGCTCGGAGAAGATTTGAAATGCACAATTTCGAATTCAGTCGGTCAATATACCCCTAAAATTGTGCAAATGTCCTCAAAATTGCATATCAGAAAGCTCTAATTAAATTTAAAAGAAATTTCAAAATGTTGCAATTTTTTTCGTTATAAGTTAAATATTTCAAACATTTATCGAATTTTAGGGATAATTTTTTGTGCTGAATTTGAAAAATGGCATTAAAATCTTCTCCGAGCTCTAATTAATAAATAATTGCTAATTTTATTAATTGTAATCAAATTAACTAGGGATTATTCATAACAACTAGTTAGTTTGCAAACTAACGGATTAGACACATTAACAACGACATATATATTATACCCAGCATGGAGAATACAATGAGACCAACAAGGACACTCGTAAAGGCATTCTGCGGAGAATCAAAATAATTAATTAATATATATCTCAAAAGATTTAAATTGAATTATATTGAATTATATTTCGGGGTGGGTTAGCATGTGTTCATTAATGTAATCGCATCTGAATCTCTAATAGATAGTACAATACTTACTGTGAATGCAATTTGCGACAGTGTCTGTGAGGATGTTATTTGAGAATTTATTATAGCTGGAGAAGGTAATGATGGAGCCCATTGCAACCCCTATAGAGTTAAAGTTTTGAGCTGCTGCATTCACCCAGACCTAGAATTTAAATAAAAGAGATCGTACCATCATACAGTTCAGACTAGTATTATAAATCAATTAAATTTCAATATATATAATATTAATAGTTGATGGATTTGACCTTACTTTGGTCGTCTAGGAGCAAGTCCCATTGAGGTCGGAAAAAATACTGGAGACCCGTGTATGCCCCGGGTAAGGTGAGTGTGAATGAGATGAAGGCGATTATGAGAAGGTATGGGAAGATGGCCGTCAAGTATAGGACTCGACCAAATGACCTTACAGACTTCCACAAGGAAAAATAGACGAGGATCCAACCCGCAAATAGGCATAAGACAAGCTCATTCCGAAGATAACCTGGCTCATCAATTCCTGAACTTCTTTGAAGGACTTTACGGCTAAGGATGATTAAAAAAATGCTTATTTTAGAAATCTTTTTCCAAAATGAAAAGTGTATATTTATATTAATTCTTGGAATCATGCTCATACATGAACATAGTATTACATTTAGATATTTCTTTGAATAAGGTGAGAAAAAAAATTTAATTATCTTTTAAAAGGACTCAGATCTGTCTGGATTTGCAATCTGTATAAACGCCCACGTTCAATCTTAAAATAGGATGGATAATTGAAGATTCCTTTGAAGGGGGAATTGAAAAGCTACCCACTACGATACATATTTGCCTTTAAATCATAAGGCTTCATAGGTCTTTTCCCCGTGAGGATTTTTTTCTCAATCCGTTCCCAAAAAATGATAGGATTTATGCTTTTTCTTAGGAATATCAGTAGGTCTGAAATTGTTATCCAGAAATTTCAGCGTAATATCCAGGTTTGCTGTCAAAAACATTTTTCATTTGGTGAGTTCATAAATATTTTATCGAAATATAATTAGATATTAAAATAGTTCAAAAGAGATTTCTAAAATCAAGGATCAAATAATCTTGATGCCTTGAATCTGCTGATAGTATCATACAATATATTTGCTACACTTGATTTTGGGATTGGGCATTTCCTTTTTAAACATTCTATTATTTCATATACAATATGTATATGATATATCTGATTCTACGATATACGATATATAGAGAATAGGGGAGTACATATGACAAATAGTAGTAAGTAGCTACATATACCGATAATATTAGCAATTGTAGGTAGGTACTTAAAATCTGAGGTATGTATATGAAACACTCACTCGAAATACTCCTGAGTGGAAGTACTTTTGGTTGAGTGGCTGAGATTGAATTCCCTTTGAATTTGATTCTCCTGGAATTGGGAAGCATTATTGAGGTGGATGGTGGTATTGAGGGAAAATGTTTGGTTTTTCGATGAGTCTATATTCCAGCAGTTTTCCGAGTTCCATGGGTTTGAGCATCCCCTCCATGGGAGTTCCGCATTGAAAGATGCCACCAAATAG
Organism: Megalothorax incertus; assembly: GCA_036507255.1. Taxonomy (NCBI): domain Eukaryota; kingdom Metazoa; phylum Arthropoda; class Collembola; order Neelipleona; family Neelidae; genus Megalothorax; species Megalothorax incertus. The sequence goes on along the minus strand of JAAZTK010000018.1, from coordinate 38,743 downwards.
TAGAGGGTCCAAGCAATAATCACAATCGAGTATGTACTCATAATGAATGAGATTATTAAGGAAGCAAGGCCCGTGCCTAAAAAAATACAATATATTGTACATATACAGACACAGATAAGACTTGAATTGAGCAATGGGATCAATATCGAGAAGTTAGAGGAAAAATTGATTAACCTTTGAATAGGGGGCATATTTTTTCTAAGGCTTTGAGGGGGCCTCTCCTCGTGAATTGTCCGATGGCCAGCTCCATGTATAAGAGTGGGATGGCGCATATATAAGAGCATGATAAAGTAGGGGACGAGGAATGCACCTGGAACACACAAGGGACATCAATAGAAATTTGTCAATTATTCAGCTCTCGGATCGAATTGTCCTTGAGATTGTGCTTTTGTGATTTTTCACTTTAACATGTAATAAAATATTGCTTTTTTACCTCCACCGCTCTTGTAGCACAGGTACGGGAACCGCCACCAGTTCCCCAGTCCAACGGTGAATCCAATACAGGCCAATATAAACTCAAATTTGTTTCGCCAATGCTTTCTCCGGAACCGAAATGGGGATTCCTCAGAGTATGTAGAGCTCCCATAATCTCGACATCTCATCATCATCGTCATCCTCCGTATCTCTGTTCAGCCCCACATCTTTGTATCAGCTAGTTAATCATTCTAATCTGTTAAAGCTACCAAGCTATACAACTGAATGTATGTGAATGTGTATGTGCCCCTAGATAGAGGCTAAAAATGCTAAAAAAGCGGATCGCGCTACCAATTTCTTAAAAATGCGGAAATGTAGTCTATAGATATGCTTGGATGCTTGTCGATCTAAAAATGACACGGAATTTTGGAATAATTATATTATTAGCTAAAGACTATCGTAGTACTTATTATATATATGCATACTATATTGAACTACTCATTAGCAGGGACAGGATTTTTATGCTTTTTCATGATCGAAATTATGCTTTTTGCAAGACCAAATTATGCTCTATTTTGCTTTTTAAAATCTCAAATTTATGCTCTTTTATGCTTCCAAATTTTGAAATTATGTTTTTTATGCTCAAAAATTTCAAGATTATGCTCGTAATTATGCTTCAAATTCTTGAAAAATTTGAAAAAATAAGTTTTTAAAGAAAAATTTCAAGTTTTTGGCGAAAAAATTTCAAAATTTGACCACATTCGATTTTTTGGAGGCATTTCTTTGAATTTGTTTGAATTTTTTTACTTGATTGCCTAAAAATTATGCCTTTTATTGGTCAAAAGTCCAAATAATGCTTTATTATGCTGTTAATTTCAAATTATGCTTTTTATGCTTTTTCTGCTCGAAAATATTTGGCAAACTTGGCCATGTGGGGTAAAATGGATTTATCCAAAGTCTTGTGTGGACAATCCATATTAGTTTTTGAGAATGCTTTTTGATGCTTTTACGCTTAATTTGCCTGTCCCTGCTCATTAGACTTGAATCCTAGGCTTAGACTTTAGATGTAGATGTCAAGATATGGGAATCATACAAGCTAAAATAATTTTAAAAGTACCTACTAAAAAAAGTGAAAGAAATAGCCTAGTATTTGTATGATCTTATGATTAAGATGCATCTACTTATAACATAGGTAATATCATTTTACTTTATATTATGGAATTATGCGAGTATTACAAATTACAATATAAATCTGAGGATCCTGAGTTTACAATATTTTTAATATGAATTTCTAAAAATATGTTTGCTTGCAATCTCATGATATCATGCATGTCCTTGATCATAAATCCTTGTTCAAAGATCAAAGAAATTTAAATAAAGATTTTTAGATTAAAAAAAAGAGTCCTGAGAGGGTAGCCAATTTGAGTTAAAAAGCATAAAATTTAAATTAAGCCATTCAAATCAAATGTGCTTGTCTAGTAGCATGTATTAATAGATAGCTGTATGAATCTGAATGAAATATTTCTTCTTAGATAACCGAGCTATATATTCACATTCCTCATCCACATGTTCTCCTATCGTATCCAGATCATCTCAATGTAAGTACTAGAGTATTTAGCATGTGATTTTCAGCTATCCTTTGACATTGAGTCTCCAAAACTTGTCTTCAAACCTCTTTAAAGAGCCATCAACTCTTTCCTCCCTTGAGAAGTTAAGTGGTTATAAAATACGTGTATAATTATTCCCCTATGCTAGGTTTAAAATTCTTGCCAAAAAAAAACAAGCTCCACTCCCCTTCCTCATTACATATGCACAGAGTCTTTCTTATGCAATAAGAGTACTCTTTCTTAATCAGTTTTTACATATCTTCATTCAAGGAAGAAGCTACAAGACTGACAGTTTATGCCTTATGGACCCGCAAAATTAAATTTGAAATGGCTATACATATTCATTAAATAGTAAATTATAAAAGATTGGATGTAGCTCAATATATAACAAGCATTAAGAGTCCAGTAAATGAATTTTTGCATATTTTATGGGGTAAATGAGATAGTAAACAAGCGTATTGTACAATTGCAAAATAGATATCGGCCATACGCGTTAATTAAAAGTTAAAACAGCACCCACTCCAAAGTACAACTACTTAATTACAATAGATTGGTTATACTAGACTGTAATAGTTAGGGTTCGGGACTTTATGCATTATATGCATATGAATATTTCTCCAAATCACCTCCAAACTTTGTCAAAAACATGAGATATGACATTCTCATCAAAATTAGACAAATTTTTATATGCATATATTTGCGCATATTTTGAGATTATACGAATATTTGCATATTATATGCATATTTTGGAAATTTTCGGCCAAAAAAGCAGAATTTTGGCCAATTTTCGATGAATTTTCGTAAAACACGAAAAAAATTGTCAAAAATCTACTAATAATTTCGGAATTTCACAAAAATTCAATATTTTTTGCTAAGAAAAATGCAAAATTTGTTGATTTTTTTAATAATTTTGTGAAAAATTTTATATTTTCTCAAATTTATTTGCATATTTTTTCATTTATATGCATATTTCGGCATTTTTATGTGCATATTATATGCATATTTTGCTGTTTTTTACGCATACTTATGCGCATAAAATGGGATTTCATATGCATAAAGTCCCGAACCCTAGTAATATTGTAGTATTAGTACCGCCTAGGTATGTAATACCTGTATTGTAATAGATATTGTACAATACTACGGTCAAGATTGTTATCTAAATTTCTAAAATACCCTACTGATCCGACTCTAGATTCTTTTGACCTATTATTATCATATTATTATCCTCAAATGACCGACTGGACTATAAATAGAAGATATATTGATCCTAGGAATAGTATTAGATCGCATAGCAGCATATCAGCCCAAAAGAAATCCATTCAGCTCTAATTTATTTACACTACAATCAACCAAGTACCAATAAAAAAAAGGACGTACCTTCTCCTCACAGCGGCCAGGGAATTGTTCCCAATGAGGACAGATGCAGTTGAAGGTACCTACGGTTGAAGGTTTAACCCTTTAAATATTTTTATTTAAAATTGAACCGTAAATTTAAAAAGTTATACCCTTCGAACATAAAGGTTTCTTCCGTCTGTAGAGCCCAGCCCTACAGAGGTTATACTTTTAACAGTGAGTTGGGCGCTAGGATCTGAAAGGGCGAATGCATTCCAGGCTGGCAAGGTACATAGTGTTCCACCTCCATCATCATCTCGAGTCTCAGGGTCAATAAGCCCTAGGGATTTAAGGGATGTCACGGTTAATTGATGATCTACGGGGATTAGGGGTGAAGAGATACGGGAATTCTGGGATGCACTTGGATGACACTCGGAAGACCCTTCTTCGCATTTGGAGATAATTATTGGGATATATAATTTATCTCTAGAGGGAGGGTGAGGTGGGTGAGGGTGTCTGGAAGAGGAGGTGGAAGCAGTTGCTGAAATTGTAGGTGTTTTTGCATTTTGAGTCGAACCCTGAATCAGTTTCAAATGCTCTTCTGGTTGAGTAGATTGCTGGATTTCGAGTGGTGGAGACTCTACCTCCACTTCTTCCACCCCGGAACCCTCATCTTCAAGTGTACGAGCTGAAGATTCCCCTAAAGGGTCCAATTTTGAAGTCATCTCATGATTACTCATTCTCTAAATGTAGTCAAGTCCTCGAGTCCCCCTTCCAAAGCCTCCCACCACCACCACCAATACACCTGCTGGAAGATCCTTGATCAACTGAGATTTTGGGGTCACCATTCCATTCAAATTGAATCGATGACAGAATATGACGTGAAATCTCAATATTCCCTCATCATTGATCAAATATCACGTTTTAGAGCTCACTTAACTTCCACAAAAATGATATAATTTTTGCTCCGAGTCGTCAAAATGAGCAAAATTGAATTTAGATAATTAAAAGATATAATTTTGTCGCTCACACTCTCTGACTTTCCATATATACCATATATATTCAAGTAGAACTTTGTCCACCGGCCAAAGACTCCTTTTGTAACTTTTTAAAAGGAATGTCACAATATTTCAAGTTGTTAGTCTAAAAATATTTGAGTTATTTGAGGAAGAGGAGGAGGAGGAGGTTGAGGAGGATGAGCCGGCACAACCAGAGGAGCTTCCTCAACAGAGTTTGACTATTGACTAAATGGATAAATGAAGAAAAATAAAAATAGGAGTCTTAACCAGGAGTGTATACATACATATATACACCACTCACTCATCATGCACTTGCTTTTTTGCCCTCGACAAAAGACAAGCTCGTACTCTGTAAGAAGCTTAATTCCTACAAAGTATATACCCATGCCTCTATTACCTACTCTTTGGGTACATTTTATTCACGGGTACTCTTCTTATACGAGTATCCACTATTGTATCCTACAATATAAAAATTCTTCTTTGTAGGGTACCTATTACTTGTACAGATAATACAAAGCTAGGATATCTTCTTGTTAACTCGAAAAATGCCCAATAAACAGGCTTATTGCATACCTAATGAAAGTAAGTAGCTGATTAAGGTATACACGTATCTTTTTTGCCATACCATCAGATCTATATAACAATGTATCATAATATGCAAATAAGCAGAAAGGGATACGAATCAGGTCTGGAGTTGCAGAAACCTCAATGCTCTGGACCTTGTTTCTTATTTATTAATCTTCTTTTATAATCCTTAAAGTCGTAACTCATAAGAAATGCTATTTAATAATCATTTACAAATGTTTAGCGAATGGCAATACTCGTACTATATGCAAGATGATTTAAATTTCCACATATGTATCTTTAGTAGGTACAAATACAATATGTATATCTAGCTATAGCCAAATTAATTGAAGATTATTCGGATAATTGAATCCCAATTGATCCCATAATTTATAGTATTATACAAAGATATTTATATCTATAATCATTCATTATATGTAGTATATCTACTATGTATAGATAGATTTAGATATCCAATTCCTTGCTAATAAAAGCCTTATAATATCTCCAAACTCGGAATGCAAAGGCATGGACTGATTTTGATAATTCTGGAATAATATTTCGGGTGCTAATCAATATGATTATTAAGGGATTACGCAATAATCGTCAGAGTAAATATTATGCAAGGACATATACTTCCTACTATATTGTATAGTAGTAGTACCTACTATACCTACTTCTATTTCCTACTATGTACTGTACTACAATAAATTGGTAGTACAAAGTGAGAATCATTGACAAACAAAGTCCGGCAAAAGGGTCCCATTTCTCTATATATGGTACCCAGAAGTTGATACCCTATATCGTAATATATTGTAGTACTATTGTACAAGTTGCAATACTACATGTAGTACAATACAGCATGTAGTAGTAGTAGTAGGTAGTCTCAATTTGAGTTTATTGCGAATTTACGGATATAATCCTCCTATATATCAATATAGATATATATATTATCGCAACTGACTATCGAAAAAGTAGGCAATCATTTGAGTAAATAATCAATACAGGGCCGGGCATTTTATCGATACCCACCGAATTATAATTATATCTAATATAAAAAGCTTCATTGTTTTTGATAGGGATCTTTTCTCCAAGTTAAAGGTGGTCTGAGCCATTAAAAAGTGCACGTGTATTAGGGCATATGAACGTACCTTTAGAACTGTCTGGCCGTTTCAAAACTCAAAATTTCATTTTTAGGATGGAAATTACAAGTTTAAAACTGAATTACAATAATAAGCTACCTACTTCCTCATCAATGTCACAAATTAGTCAAATGAATGTCTGTTAACTTTAAAAACCTTGAGCAAAACTTTTAATTGGATAAAAATTATGATATATTATAGTACTACGATATGCAATAATGCAAGTATGGCCTATATGTACTCGTATATTCTTTCGTAATTTTAAACAAATTATCCAAATTTGGTCTATAAGAATATGCAAATTTCCAAATACTTCATTATAATACCTAATAGTAATACCAATAATATACTCGTAGCAGTAACTTGTAAATACTAGAGTAAATTAGCTTTTATTACGAGTATTTTCATATAATATCATAAGCTATATATAGGAAGTACATGTTAATATGCCCGTTATAGGCATAAATTACAATTCTTTTTCCAATAAAGATCTAAATATTCAATATTATGAAAAGATGCGAATTTTATTAGCAATTTTATATGATATATCAGATTTAGGTTTCTGGATTTTTGCATAACTTCTTATCAGCTATTTGTTTGTATCGTAGATCTACTTGATCTTATAGGATTTCATATATTCATAATAAATAATTTTAAAGTATCCTCTAATATATTAAATGCATCGTGTACTTGAGCATACTTGAGCATACTTCAAGTAAGCTTACATTTCCTATCTTATCGGATATATTATACTTATAGGTAGTTACTAGTATGCTGTATCGATATTATTATAGTACGATATATTACGATCTATATCTTGGCTTTCATTAAAAACTTGCTGATAAATCATTGCGTAGATCAGGATTACTCTGATCATGATTCTCGGAGTACACCTCCTACAATACATGTGTATTACTAGGTATAATAAGGCATATTTCATATTCATGATACCTTTAAAGAGCTTGCATTTACTTTGCATTGGCTCCCTCCTACCAGCTCAAAGGCTTTGAGCTGGAAATCAATAAATCTCTTGCTATATTTAGTGTTTATTTCCAATTTTTGTATTTCTTCGAATCCACAAAATGTCGAAATGAAATCCCATTGTCTGAACCGAGTCCTGTCCGTCCGCCGCCTCCTTTTAAGTTAATGCATTCAATCAATATAGTACTATACTACTACTACCAAAGGATATATATACTGAAACTGAAACTGATACGAAGGATAGAAAGGATTCACAAAAAAATGCCTCCCAAGTAAAAAAAAACCCCCAAAAACCCTCAAATATACTATTTCGAAAACTCTTTTTTGCATAATAAATATGAGTCTAAAATGCCATATAAGTAAAGATATAAGCAAATCCCCACTTCATTTGAAGGAAATATGCATATCTGTAATGTAATAAAATTAACAAGCATAAAATATGCTTCAGCATGCTTGTATGATCGTATTATATGCATAAATAAGTATTAGGTAGGATCTGGACTAGAGAGAGAGAAAGAGATCAAGACTTTAATACACGATAATTAATTTCAAACAAGAATAAAAACTAGAGATTGAATATTTAATAGTATAATTAGGCTTAGTTTAATTGCATAGATCTAAATCTACTTAAATTCTAACTATTACTTTTAGGAATAATGTATACGTAGTATATATTAAATATATACATTAAAATGTTTGTAGTATTACTAAAGTATTATAACTGTATACGATAGTATGTATTACTATTTAAGTATATATATTTATGTACTTCGGTATGTTTTATTTATGGTATAAATATATACCCATATTATAGCATAATTGCTTAATAATTAGCCATATAATATTTGAATATTTGAGGATAAATCCGAAAAATTGGGGGAGAATAATTCAAATTTTCACCTGGTAGATTTTTTCGTAGTACAGCACTGCACACTGCACTATACAACAACTACAATACACTACACAGCTGCCGAAGAGGCCTGATTGTGACAATACTTTTTTTCATTTAATTTTTAGAAAGATACACTCTTTTTTTATTCCACGTGGAATTTAAATATAAGAAAATAAGGTAGAAAAATTAAGGGTGTGAGGGAATTTAGAGTAGTTTTAAACCTGGCTGTAAAATATACTTTTAATTCTGTATTGTAGACTTGTAGTAGTGGTCTACTACATCCATATATGTATGTGTTTTGCATAATAATTTGTAGAACTTTGAGGCTGCTCCATTGTACCTCATTATATGCTTTGCTGACCCATTTCAATGTCCATCTTCTCCTTGAATAGGACAGTCTCCTCGAATATCATTTCTTTCAATTTCTCCTTTGGAAGATCATCGTACTCCATGTCCAATTTGAAGGGTTCTTCTGCGACAGGCTGTAAAAAAACAATAAATTGCATTAGAGGAACTCCCTATTTATTTTTGGGGTCATACCTCATCAGCTGGATCGTAATATTGCTCTAGATAGGGGTGAGCGAGTGCTTCCTCTACAACAATCCTCTTATGTGGATTAAATGTGAGCATTCTCTCGAGTAAATCAAGTGCTTTTGGATCAGCATCAGCATATAATTTACTCCAGGGGACCTTTGGTTTGTAGGGGAGTGACTGAAGGTAACTCCTCGCCTTCTCATTGATGATACACTGTGTGGGGATATGAAATTCAATGTCCAAATCCCCTTTTAAAATTGATAAGTAGGCAAACCTGGAGGTCTTCCTGCGAGGGTGTCCCAAGGACTCCCAGAATTGTGATTCAACTGGTCCAAATAATGCTTGCCAGGAAAGATGGGACGATTCGAGAGCATTTCCGCAAGGATGCAACCGACTGACCAGATATCAATCGACTTTGTATACCCCTGTGTATAAAAAAGTAGTTTGGTATAATTTACAAAGTGGTAATTGCAATTTAATTACAATATATAGGGGTGATTGATTTAAACTTACCTTCGAGTTTAACATAATTTCAGGGGCTCGGTACCACCTTTAAAATTGTATAAAATTAATTCAATAGTTGGGTGGAGAAATAAAGATCTTTTTATATCAATAGGTTAACTCACCGAGTGGCTACATACTCCGTAAGAAAGCCCGTGTGATCATGATCAGGATCCGCAACTCGAGCAAGCCCAAAGTCGCAAATCTATATCGTAATAAAACATGTCATCTGTAAAAAAAATCTGAAAAAATATTATTGGACAAACCTTGAGATCGCAAGTAGTGTTTAGGAGCAAATTCGAGGGTTTCAGGTCTCTGTGAAGTACATTTGCGGAATGAATTGTACTTGAGTCCCCTCAGGATTTGGTAGAGGAAGTAGCAAATGTGGTCATTGCTCAACTTTTGAGTCTTTAGCAGCTTGTAAAGGTCAGTCTCCATCAGACACTGGACTATGTACACATCACGCATTTGATCTATAGACGTGGAACGCAAAATGTCACGAATATCGATTATCTGGCCAGGAGAAAAGAAAAAAAACAATTAATTAGCAAAATATATTTTAATTAATCTAGTAAATATAGTGGATGATTTGACAATGGATAAAAGACATTTAAAACTCAAAAGTTCAATTAATTCACACACAAATCAATCAATTTTAGAATATTTCCAGAATCCAATTCCAATCTGATTTAAATTTTGTCAATTATTTTTTATGTTTAAACGCTCAAAGTAAATTACCACCACCACCACCCCCCAATATTAAAACATGTAAAATATTAAAAGGTCAACTCATTTATCCGAGTATTGTCAAATCATCCAATTAAAAAAACCCATTTAAAAAACAACTTACATTTTCGTGTTTGAATCGCGTCAAAATCTTGATTTCTCGGAGTGTCCTTTGGCAGTATGTTTGATGTTCAAATGGGGAAATCTTTTTTATGGCCACCTTAGTCTTGGTCACATTGTCATAGGCTGACCTGTGTGGACAATTAAAAAATGACATTAAAAAAACCAATTCACAAATTCAAATTCAACATTTTAAAAGTCTAAAGTACAAAGAATTAATGTTCATAATTAATCATTCGAATTATAGCTAATTTAACTTAATTCAAAAATATATAATTAATTAAATATTAATAAAAGGAAATTAATTAATTAAAAACTTACACAACCATCCCGTATGCACCTTCCCCAATGTATGCTAGGTTGGTGTAGCGTGGACCAACCTCAAAGATTTGACCCCGGATCACCTCAGCCGAGTTATTTGACATGATTATTTATTTTTAATTAGACTGGACGAGATGACATATCCTGACACACACAATTTTTCGGATCAAGACACGGGACACGAGTGGGACAACCTTCCGGGGCAGGTACGTCTCGAATAATGATTGAAATTGTCTATATGCCTCTTTGCACACAGGGATGCCAAATAGGGCTAGTCCTGGCCCAACCCACACGCTCTTCAACAACCTCCTCTTTCTCTAGTCTAACTGGACTTTCTCCGTGTATACTTTCTCCAACATTGCATTGCATTGGGGTTATAAAATAGGGGAAAAAAGAAAGTGATATAAAGCTATTTATTTCAATAATTACAATACTTGTTTCATAAATCTTTAAGCAGACGGTTCTACACATTTCACCTGGAAAGGAAATAATTAAACTTCAAAGTTCAAGTAGTACCCAAAATTCCAAATTAATATTAAAGCTGTACGGAAAGGTCGCATATTCCGTACAGAATAGCATCATTTTAGACGCATTTTGCAATAGGAGCATATCCGGGATTCAGGATACATTAGAAAGTAATCTTGCGACTAATTATTAGATATTGCAATCATGTAAAGCGTAGAGTGGTCAATTATAGATTTAAATTTTAAATTTTAATGTTCGCATTAATTAAATATCTATCGTTAGGTAATAGTATAACTATACGAATTACGCTCGTATCACTAGGACTAGGTGCTAAAGCAAATATTATCTTAAGTACGTACATAGTAGTAGATTAGATAACCCAGGGCTAGAGATGACATAATTGTAGATATTGCCATTATGCCATGTCCGGTCTTCTAAGGATAAGTACAATAGTATATGCCAGCATTGCTAGGTCCTAGTTATATGATCCATCATCCTAATAACTACCTAATTCGTACTTACCGACCGCAAAATGCTATATAAATTAATTAATTAAAAGAAATGAACATTGATGAGAAGATGAATGGCATCTGAAGTTCAGATTCTGAAGATTAATTTCGAAAGCATCAGAATATTCTGAGAATTTCTATCAAAATCCGAAACCTAATTAAGATTGAAGCCTGCAATGACAAATCCCCATAATTCTTGTTAATATTAACTTTGGATTTTATATATATTACTTATGTAATTTGAAAACTACAAGTAAGCCGTGACGCCAGGTACATTCAATCAATTTATCCTGAATTCTAAAATTGATTTTATTCATCTTTTATCGAATTACAAAAACTTTTAATTATTATTGCCTGATTCACTTATAATTATTATTATAAATTAATTAAACATAATTGAATAGTAAATGGCATTCTAGAATCCTAGAACGAACCATTTCGTATATAAATTATATTATAATATCTGTACCTACCGAAATACAAGCTCAAATGTAATATTGTATTTGTAATAGTAGTATCGTCGTACGAGTAAAATACAACTTGTCTGAGCTGCTGGGTAAAAATGGGTAAAATGAGATTTCAATTCGGGATAAATTGAGCTTATTAAAAAGCATAAAAATGATTCATATTTCATAATATAGAATAAATTACTAGGTAGTAATACATGAAAGTTATTCAATTAAAATGTAGGTAATGGTCGAACTCGAGTATAAGGAAGGTACCTATAATTATAATTTTATAAATTATGATTTATGACTGAAGATAGGTATTACGTAATGATAGCTAGAAATAAGAGGTATAAAATGAGTATTGTGTAAATAGTAAATTAAATATTACTACTACCGTAAAATCGGAAGAAAGTAAAAGTTTTACTTTCCTATCCGTATAATGTATACCTACCTAAACCTATCTGTATTCTTCATCTTATCCTTACTACTTATCATATCGTATTTAGTTTCTGGCTTAAGAGCACCATTCAGCCTTTTCAATAAAGTGAAGCGAAAACAATTATTATTATTTTACAATACATAGTTTAATATGTACTACAAATAATTAGGCATATAATTAAATAACTGACCATTGTCCTAGCTTATAATATCAGTAAAAGCTGTATTAAGCGAACCAGGCTTCACAACCTTTTTGATTTAATACGAGTACAATTAATATACTTTTAATAGCAGCCAAGTGCCATTTTTGGTACAATTACTTGTAGATTTTAAGACTTTAAACGATAGGTAGGTACTTTAAATCTGTCTATATTATGATTATAACTCAATAAGTATATCATAATTTAATTGCCAAACTCGTAGTATAGATATAGTTGCAACAATACAAATGCAGCTGCTTATAACTAAAATTAATAAATTATTTTTGAACATTTTTTCGGAGAATTACATTGATTTCTCGGTGGAAGATACATTAAGAGAAGACGATAAATAAATTACTACTGTCAATTTCAAAGGTGGTTTGGATTTACGTGGATTTCAAGGCAAAAATGTGATCAGAATGTCTCTCCATCGTCACAATCCTCCGTCTTGTGTCCAAAAACTAAAAAAAAAAACATTCTCAAACCTCCATATATAATTTTTTTTAAAGCAAATTACCTTCGCATTTGTCACAATAATCACGCTTCTCATTCCTCTTCGCCCTATGATGTGAATCTTCCTCAGGGGGTTGGGATTCCTGGGTTGGACAATCCTCAGTATCGTGTAGATCAAACTCTTCACATATATCGCAGTATGACCTCTCCGTAGTATATTTCTGAGCGTGGGAACTGCTCCTCCTATCATTCGTAAGCTTTGCTCCACTGGAAAGAGCTTCAATCTTCCAATTGAGTTCCTCAGCCTTCTTTTGGAGGTCCACAATTATAGAGTTCAAGAAGTTGATGTGAGTTTCTTTGCTAGATAAATCATTTTTCATCTGGCTCATCTCCTCGCCTTTAAAATCAAATAAAAAATCTGTATTTATAGGTATATTATATAAATAAATGTGGCGTACTTTCAGGTAATTTAGGTTCAGACTCAATCCGACTCAGTTGGGCCTTGTATTTCTCAATGGCATCTGTCTTTTCATTCAACTCTGACCTCAATCCAGACATTTCCTTTTGAAATTGAGCCAATTCTGCTGTTTTTCCGTTTATTTGGGAAGCAAATGAATCATTCAATTCTTTCTTTAGATCCTCAATGACTTTGATATGTTTAGCTTCAAGGGATTTGATAGCTTCATCTTTGGAGGTTATCCTAATAAAAAAATGCATAAACCTCTTGTAAAAAAATAGATCTTTTTCGAAATTTCAATTGAAATTACTCTTTCTTGAGGGTCTCGACCATTTTCTCCCTTTCCTTTTCAAATGCCGTTGATTTTGAGCCGGATTCCTCAATGGATGCTCGCAATTGAACGATAGTTGACTCCAATTCCTTCCCTTTGAGCTTCTCCTTTGCCCTAATCAATCCCAAATATATCAGTAAAGTTGTATTTAAAAGTAGAATATTAGAAATGACATACAATTCTTCTTCATGAGCTTTAAGAGTACTCTCCTTTTTCTCCAGGATCTCTTCCTGGCTTTTTCGATACAATGCAAATTGATTCTCCATCCCTTGCCCTTCTTTAACGACTGAGCTCAGTTTCTCCTTCAAAATTCCCATCTCGCTTTGGGTAGATTTGAGAATCTCTTCCAATTTCACTTTTTCTTCAGCCACAGCTCCTCCCTCACCCTTTAGAGCTTCAACTTGCTTCTCCAACTCTTGTAATTTCCCCTATATTTAATAGGTAATTAATCCTCAATCTAAGTATTATAATTTATTGGTAAGGCTCGCAAGGTCATACCTTCAAAAGAACATGTTCCTTCTCCTTTTGAGCCAAAAGGGATGAGGCTAATGAGAATTCCTTGTTTGAGGCTTCCCATTCTCCCTTATTCTGCTTTAGGGTTCCTTGTAGAGACTCAATCTCAGCTTTGGAGGCTTCATTTTTCTTGAGCTTAATTAAATCCAGATTTTTAAAGAATGATTTTACAAAAAAAATTTAAAACCTTACCAATTCTTCTTTAATATTGGTCAATTCGCTGATTTCTTTCTTGAAATTACCCTCCAATTCCTTCAATTTTGCTTCTAATTCTGACTTCAGTCTCATCTCGGTACTGAGGGAGCTCTGTAGCTTCTCCTTTTCTTCCTCAAGCGCTTTTTTGTTGGACAAAAGGATCCCCTCTTTCTCCCCCATCCCAGATTTTAATTGGTCCAATTCACCAGCATATTTCTCGGTCAGGCTCTTAATTTCCGTTTCCTAATTTATCATGATAAAATTACAAATACAAATAAAAATATCGCTTCAAAAAAGAATCTCACTTTCTCTCCAATTATTTTATTCAGATTTTGATTTCCTTCCTCCAATCCCTTCAATTTAACCTCCAATTTCTTAAACTCTTCAAGCATCGCTCCTTTCTCTCCGTTTAAACGTTTCTCCAAACAATTCTTCCCCTCAATTTCTCCATCAAGTTTGACCTGCAAATTCTCAATCTCTTTTTCAAGGCTCTGTTTCAAAGTTCCAAGCTCTCCTTCCTTCCCCTTAAGCTGAGCTTGCAGCCCCTCAATCTCTGCTACCTTTGTTGCAATCAGATTCTTAGTCTCCGCTTCCTAAATTATGGGATTTTTATTAAATATTTTAAATTGGCGTAGACTTTGAAGTATTAACTATTAAGACTTACATTCTCTACAAACTTCTTTTTCAACTCGTTATTCTCGGAATTCAATTCTTGAATCTTGTCCGTAAGGATCTTTTGTTGTTCGGTAATGCTATTTTTCTCCTCTAATAGCTCCTTTTCAATCTTGTCTTTAACGCTAACCTTTGAATTCATTTCAATTTTGAGTAGCTCTTTTTTCTTTTTCCAAATTATTCCGAATTATTGATATTTCTTGGTCTTTTCCCCTCAATTTATTCCCCCATTCCTCAATCTCTGACGCATTCTTTGCCAATAAACTTTTAATCTCAGACTCCTGGAAATTAGAACCAAAATTAGATAAAATCCAAATATTCAAAAAAGCCTTACTTTTTCAGTAAACTTTTGTTCCAGGGAATCCTTTTCATTCGTCAGCTCTTGTATTTTGACACTAAACTTGCCCTGCTCCTCGACAAGGATCCGCTTCTCCTCAGCAAGCGCCTTTTCAATTGAACCTCGAAGGCTTATTTCCTTCTCCAATTGAGACTGAAGG
This sequence comes from Megalothorax incertus, assembly GCA_036507255.1. Classification (NCBI taxonomy): domain Eukaryota; kingdom Metazoa; phylum Arthropoda; class Collembola; order Neelipleona; family Neelidae; genus Megalothorax; species Megalothorax incertus. Next base: position 23,411 of record JAAZTK010000018.1, on the reverse strand, counting down.
GATCCCTTGTCCTTTGTAAGACTCTCCCTTAGTACAGAACTCTCATCCTCCTTTTGCTTTAGAGCAGAACGAAGTGCCGTCAATTCAGTATCATTCTTTGCAATAAGAGCCTTAATCTCCGCTTCCTATTTGAATATAGAATTTTACAAAATATTTATTGTATAATGTTAGAAAATACATTACTTTCTCCGTAGTTCTCCGCATAAGATTGCTATTCTCATCACCCAACGCTTGGAGCTTTGTTGTAAGGATCTTTTGCTGTTCGGAAAGGATATTCTTCTCTTCCATGAATTTTTTCTCTATCTGACTTTGTGAATTAACTTGAGAACTCATCTGCTCCTTGATTAACTCTTTCTCTTTCCCCAAATTGACTCGAATCTCTGATATTTCCTCATCTTTTGCTTTCAATTTTGAATTTAATTGCTCCAAATCTTCGGAATTCTTGACCATGAGTGCTTTAAACTCTGATTCCTATTAAAAGACACATGTTAATATCATAAAAATCATTTAATAAATTAGTAGGTACTTTTTCCGCAAATTTCTTTCCAAGCTCGTTATTCTGAGCCGCAATTTCCTCCATTTTACTCGTTAGGACCTTTGACTGCTCTGCCATTACATCCTTTTCTTCAGCTATTTGCTTCTTGGATGACTCCAATACGGAGAGCATTGCTTTCAGACCTTGAGCATCAAAAGAAATGATTAATTAATAATCGTATAAAAACTATGAAAGCTCATACTTGAAATCTCATTCAAATGAAGCTCATTTAAGGCCTTTTTTTCTTCAATAGCATTGGTCAATTTAACTTCTAGTTTGGCTATGGCCTCCTTGAGGAGAGGATCCTCTGCTTTGTCACCTGAACCCTGCTCTGATGACACTTTGGACTCTAATTGAGACTGTAGGTCAGAGTTAAGGATCTTCATTTCTTCATAATCAAAGAGAAGATCCTCTGACTTTTTCTTTTCTTCTTCCAGGCTTATGGCAGTAGCTTCCTCTTTCCCCTTGAGCAACTCTAAATGACTCTTTAGTTGTGAAATCTCCTTTTTGCTCTCTTCTTGAAACTGTAATTCAAATATCACCATTTTCAGACCATATTCCATTTGATTAAGTACATTGATACTTACAGTAAATAGCTCACTCCTCAATTGGATCGAATCTTCAACACTTTTCTTTAATTGACTATTGATTGTAGCCAATTCATTACTATCCATATCCCTTTCCTTCATTAGTTGCTCCAAATGCTTCTCCTTTTCTTTTAGAACACTCTAAATAGGGTGAGAAAAAAAATAATATTAGTTCATATTGAATTTTATTTTAGTTTAACAATATTTGCATGCATATATTTTTGCGCTGGTACAATGATCTTTAAATTAGGAATTTAGGACCCATAATACTAATATCTACGAGTAATGTAGAGTACCTACCCCTTTATAAATATGTATACTCGCTAATATACTCGCTGCACGCGTATGCAAATATACTCGCTGATTTCTAGGATTAGGTATCTTATTTATATTTTATATACGATATAGATTATTAGATACGATATATAGGTCCATGAGATGTGCAAATAATATATGAACAAGCCTTGCACATCTACTTATATAAATAGTAATAGATATATAAAGCTTTTGTATATCATAGATTTTATTTTGTAGTATATTACATTTACTTTGCGATATACCCATATAATATAGTAATTACTAATTAGTATGAATCATTTATTTTATTCATTCGAATCCAGATTTTATAATTTTAGATTTATACTCGCAATTTAAATATGTTTTTATTATTGGCTATATTATTAAGCTGCTTCGGAGGTCCGAGGAACCGAGGTAAATGTTGAAAAAAGCGTGTAATAAATTTATCTTATGGTATTGCATATATCGTACCTACTGCTAGGTACTACTGATACATTATAGTCATATCCATAATTTAAAATTTCATATTATATATTTTTTTAGATCGAATTTTATAATCTAATATAAGAAAAGAAATTATTAGGCATTTAATATTAATCTAAAGTCTATTATATATCCGTATATTAATATCTAGATACAATTAATACATTTCTGGTTTAAACTCCATGTAACTTGTTGATACTATTAAACGTTTTATGTGCACATTAAAAGAATATTGACAAATACATATATATTTTATGATTTTATCTTAATAAAATGGAATATGATATTATCCGTACATAGTACTAATATTATTAACAAGATATTTAAACGCTCGACCCTTCCTACTGAAATATATTCAAAAGTAATCGCTGTCATAAGATCCTTCCTGTGGGAATAAAATAAATAAAAAAAGATGACAATTAATCACAATGCCCTTTTTAAGGTCACTCGTCTTTGGATTAGGTACATTTACGGTTACTGGCCAAAGTTTTAAAAATATTAAATCCTCAGCGGCTTCCTTCCTCATAAAGCTTAATTTAAGTAGTTAGGATTAAAGTGTATTTACAGCTCTATTTATTTTTTTAAATTTTTCCTACATCCTCCAAGTTAATTCCTCCCATAATTTAAATGATCATTGTACCAGCGCGTTATTGTATTTTAATTTATCATGTGCTTTAAACCTTTAGTGAACATGTTGGTAAGCAAAGTGGAACATTTCTACTGACAGGCATTGGTCTCTGCATTTTGAAAAATAGGAATTAAAAGGGTTAATTAATGGGCCAATGGCTTAGTTAATTAGTATAAGTAGAGTAAGTAGATAATAATTTCAGTGTTGAATTTATTGGGCTCAGTTTTCCAGTCCCCTATGCATAACTTACACGGGCAGATCTGTTCTGAGCTGCAGAAGATGCTATGCTTGATATATTTGAGGTCATAGACTCCCTTGACCCAATCCTCCGCATCCCACCCCCCGCTGAGATCCGATTAGCAGGTGAACTCGTTACTTTTCCAAGAGGTGCGAAAAGGCCGTACTTGTCACGGCATGTAAAATACCTAATACATGCATTAAAATGTAAAATGTAACATTTAATAAAAAAACAAAGAATTGACAATTAAATTGTTGATTTCAACGACGTATACCTGATCCCTTGAACAGCTCCATCATTTTTCCCCACAGGATGGTCAAGCTCAATCCCAGCCCAATCACCAGGTGCAAATTCCGTACTTCCAATAAATCGGCATACCCCTTTCTTTGTCCCCGTTGAAGACTGAACAATGACCCGCTCACCAATTCGAACCGCGAGGGAAGGTGACCCCAACCGAGGTGTGCCAAACCCAGGGGATGGTGATTTTGAATGATGATGGAATGGTGATGGGGACCTTGCACGTTCAAGGAGGCATCTTGGTGGCGTTTGTCCATGGACTTCACACTCTTTGGAGGGGTCAACAGGGACGAGTGAATGTCGAGTTAGACGGTTCAATTTGGTAAATGTCCCATGTAATGGTTCACATTGAAAATATCGAATCCCGCTCACAGACCCATCATTTTTCCCTATATTTATTAGTATGTATATGTAGATCTCACTCTCATTGAATCCTTAAAGATTTCAATCTCATCTTATACATATTGTAATATACCTATGGCCTCATCCAAAACAACTCCTGCCCACTCTCCTTTTGCAAATTGAGTCTCCCCGATGAAGGCAATCTTTCCCCTCTTGGCCCCACCAACATACACAGTATCTCCAATTATAAAGCTGTCCGTGTCCTCCGTTAGTACTCCTCCTGAATCTTAGAACGGGGGGAAAAATAGGCAAACGTTGTTTTAAAGGTACATTCAAAATGAGGATTGATTTTTAGATTATAATACCAGTATCAGTATAGTATTATTAATACCAAAACCCTTTAAAATAGTACTACACCTTTATTAATCTCTATTTATTAATAGTTTAAAGAATATTACATTGCGGATGAAATATTTAATATCGGCTAGTGCTAATAAATATTAATACTACTATTCACATTGGGGGTTTAATATGCAGCAGATCCGCCAAGCTCATTTAATTTCAATAGCAAATTAATTGCCAATAAATTCCAATTTAAACCCAGAACACGTCCCAAATCCTTTTTAAAAGTGGAGATCGCAAATGCTCAATTTTCACCAATAAGAATATGTAGTAGGTAAATTTCAGAAGCTCATTATTCATTGCCACCACCCAAATATGTCCATGATATTGATAGTATTGTAGTTAACTTGAGCTTTGAGCTCAAGCTAATAATGGATTCCTACTAGCTTACATATATGTATGATACACTACCTACTTAGGATTAGTTACATTGCACGATTAATACAGTAGTACTAGTATCGTAGATATAATGCAAGTTTTTTATTCTTTCTTAGGTTGAGATTTGCCGATTTGAAAGGGTTTGAAAAACTGGGGTGTTTTTCGGTCTGGTCCAGATCTGACCCAATGTTAATTCCCATAAGAAAAATGTCAAAAAATTTGAAAAGTCCGTAAATCGACTTTAAACGGGGATGTCGCAACCTAAAGTCGGTACGATTGATTCGCAAAAGATGTCCATTTACGTACTCATATACAATACCTACCTAGAAGGCTACAATTGATAGTCTCAATAGGATCCTATGAATTTTGTAGTTTGGATTTCCAACTGTTAATTAGCCAGAGCTGTTAAATAAGTCCCTGAAAAAGGGAGGCGAATGATCTAATAAATCATTAAGATAAGAAGGGGATCTTGTACTGACTCCGTGATAAAAAAGAAGTTATCTAATCCACCGTGTGAAATTGGAGAGATTGCAAGTACCAGGGAGGACAACCCCTCTTTCCCAAAACGGCTAATTGCTTTTAATGTAATTGTCATGTTTTATGGGTTTAATCAAGATTTGGTTATCTTTTATTTATGTTTCTTTCCAAAACAGCGTGGTAAATAGAGCCCATTCACATAATTACTAATTTTGTGAGTAAAATTAGTAAGTGGTTGTATGTATTGGGGGGTTAAATGACTAGTAGTAGACTCGACTCTCCTCGGATTTTACCTGTTTCTCTCCAACTGTGATTATACTTATGCTCCCAATCCCCATCCATGATGCTATAAAATTTCAAGTGTACAAAAATAAAAATTTTGGACAAAATTGAGCCTCAAAAAAAATTACAATTTGAATTAAAACCTCTCCAATGATCCAACGGAACAAAAGTCAATAGTATCGTACAAATGCCTTTGAAATACTGGCGAATCGAATCCAATTTGGAATAGAAATTTGAGTCTCAAACGCTAAATTAAGGAGTGGGGATTTAATATGTCTATATTGTCAACCTTCCTCTCGGCGTAAAGGATTGATTCAAAATAAAAAAAGAATAATTGAGAGGATGCGATAGGTATTTAAAAAAGAAAAAGGGTGTGTGTGGCGAAAAATGGAATGGCCCAGGGGTAATTTAGAATTTTATCCAAATTTGCAAAATATTTAATATAAAAAAAGGGCCAAAGCCAAATAAAAGGGGGTTAGGCTCTGTTTTTAATGGTAGAATCGTGACAAATAATAATTGGAGGCCCAGAAGAATATCAGATTGAAATAATTATGGGGATCTCAAATTCGGGGTATGCTCTTTGGACGGAGGTTGTCCAAAGACTGATTTGAAAATGTAGGATATCACAAGCTCACCTACACACATTCTCTAAAAAGTGAAGCTGATCTGATGTACCTCCAAAGTCCTTAAACTTTTTGTTTCTGATAATAACTCTTTTATGATGGGGATTCGAGAGAGAGGAGTGTGCGTATCCAGTAGGTTTTAAGCTGACTATATGATCAAAGTGAGTGCAAGTTAGCCAGGAAAAGCCTGGTAAACGAAAAGGCCTTCACGGCTCCCTTATATGGCATATGGAAATTTGACATGATCAGCTCATCGTCGTTGCTTTTCAAATTTTGCAATTTGCTTTTAAACACTCTGTAGTATATCCCCCATACTCGAGTCGAGTCGAGAGTTATACACACCTACAATTATTGCAAAACACTCGCATAAATTTATTTACCTCCTTCGATGTGCTGCCCTTTTTTTCATTGTCAAGTTCATGTACAATTTTGTAACTCTAATTCGGCATCTCACTTCTTTTTGGCTCTACACATGCTAATATGTAGTACAAAATTCTAGACTTGTATTATAATCATTGTTGATTGTTCTAGACTCTAGTAGTACAATCTTCCCCATTTGTTGGCAGAATATTGGATTCTCTACCTCCTTTTTAACCCAATATTTTCTAATATATGCCTAGTATTTTTCTAAATATACTATATACATTGTATTATAGATAGTATTTACCATTTCAAATTGCAATCCCTTCAATTCTAAAACTTATTTGTATTGTATTCACATGAATAGGACCTAGGAATCCCCCACTGAAATAAGTAAATTACTTTCCATTTCTTTCAATCTGGTCCCCCATCTGCTTAAGAAATTATATCCTTTAGACCTTCGAGTCCACATCCTCCCCCTCCTATTTAATTCAAGTGACTTACACCTTAAACTTTCGCAATATAATAAAAGAATATTGCAAAAATCCTTATATTAAAACACACCACCCCACCCTTTCCCTTTGAAAGTCAATCCTCGATCCGATTTTGGACTGGGAGCTCTAGGAGTTGGAGTGCAAATTCATTACCTTTCCAGAAAAAAGTGATTAATTACGCCTCCTTTTTTTACACCCCGCTCGCTCGAGGGGCTCCTTAATTACAGAGCTTAGATCCTACAGCAAAGAGCAAACTATTTAACTCTTAAGAGTTCCCTGAATGGATTAATTACGACTACGAATAATGAAATAATTTGAATTATATAAAATTCTTTTGATTTACTTAAATGGCATTTTTCCCCTAGCATTCGCTTGATGTCTAATCCACCTGCTAGGCTGCTTGCAAAAAGAACTGGCTTGAAAGGTGTGGAGAACCATCATTAATTATCCTCAATAGAAAATCCAATCCAAAAGTCATTTAAACGAATTAATTTATACTCGTCAAGTGTTTTTTAGACGGCTCGAATAAATGTGAGTCTTATACCTATACTCCATTCGAGTGAATATGCATAAATTGGCAAATTGTTGCTGCTTAAATATCCGCCTAGTTAAAAGTTCTTACATCATCTGCCTTTCAAAGCCTTAAATTTTTACAAAAAAATCTGCCCACAAAAAAATCAGAACCTAACACCTAGCTGTGGAGTGCATAGTCAAACAAACCCCGAAAGAGAAGGTGCGAATCTCCAAAAAAAGGCCAGGAAATGAGTCAGGGATTAATTATTTATATTCTTTGTGTAAGTAAGGGCGTAATATCTATTTTTCAAATTGGATTCAATTGTAAATTCCTGGGGAAAAAAAGATCCTTTGGTGAGGAGAAGTTTAGATTATTTAAATATGTAATCCTACTCGACTCCTAGATCTACCTTATATGCAAATGCAGTAAAAGTCCCTATTTAATTCCTTCGATTTAATTGCTCATTTGAGAGAGTCAGAGGATCACTTGAAAGCTCTGTATGAGTAGTACAATAAAAAAAGGTAAATATAAATTGGTGGACCGTACAGGTATTGGGAGATGAGTACGAGGTAGATTTGAACCAAAAGGGAAGTCGTACAATAAAAACAAAAATATAAAAACACCCACTCCCATTTATACCAAATAAAACGAACCAGACTCTACAGTGCCATAGCCTAATATCATGGTATATACATAAGCTTACATATCTACGGAAGGGTGTTTTTAAAAAATCCTAATATATCGGCTACAGGTATGTAGGACTAGGTACTACTACTACTTGGATGATGTGGGTGAGCAAATCGAATTTGTAATGGCAAGTACAAAGAACTTAATCAATGTGGTTCGAGGGTCTTTTCTTTCGAATATATTTAATGGACAGCTCCTCTCGATGACCATCAGGACTCAGGAGGATTCAACGTGTTTGCTTTGTTCTACCCCTCAACCCTGTAAAAATATTTTAAACATGCCTCACCCTACCCCCAATCCCATATAACAATCTTTTGTAATCTTAGATGACTATTGTCATTTTCTGTTTGTCAATCAACACTTTCAATCTTGTGTATTTTATAGGGTTTTTTTATGTTTTATTTAAAATACGGATATAGTAAATGCAGTAAGAGCCGACTTACCTGGTTTTCCAGTCTGTGAGGGTGCAGGAGAATGAGCTGCAGCCTTGCCATGATCAGATTGTAGAGATGAGGAGCCTCTGGATTAGGACCGGAAGTCCAGAGGGTTTGAGGCCTGGGATTTTGGATCCCCCTGAAGCTGAGGAGGAAGGTCGTGAGGCCATAACTTGTGAGGATTTGGAAGAGGCCTTGACACTCGTTCAGTGTTAAACACCCACGCCCCTTCTCTCAAGCACAATTTATATCCTTATTCAAATGGGGTTCTCCTCCTAGGCTCTTTTAAATCTTTCAAATACTCTTCACCACTCAAGTCATGAATCATATGTACTAGATCGTATTCAACAGTTCAACAAAGTTTGCGTGCACAATTAATTCTACTTTTTTTGCAAATTTTTTTCTTTGCCTCCTCCACCTGCTAGGGCGGCTTCAACACTCAAATCGAAGCCTCCATGCACTTGCCAAAATTGATCAGTTGAATTCGATTGTTGACAATTTTATTCTTCCTATTTGTAAGGTATTCAGTAGCCACCAGAAGGGATTGTAGAGTTGCAAGTTAAAGCGTGTCCCACGTGTAATAATCTGAAAAAATATATAAAATAAAAGGTTAATTAATATTTTTTTTTTTAAAATAAAAAACAAGTATTTTATGTCAATCAAGGATCAATACATGGGATGGTATTACATTTATAATGCATTTGCAAATGGGATTTTGAAATTTTTGTCAGTTTTTTTGACAATATTAATAGTAATAGTTTAATTACCAGGTGGGAATTTATCAGGGCCGTTGGTGGTGAGGCAAAATGAAGTATTGTTTTATTAATACTAGGATATGGAGTAAGGCAAATGTCAATTAAACAGCAAATTTTTGTGTAATTTTCAAGTAGAACAAAATTTAACAAATATAGGTAAATTACACATGTAAAAACACCTTGAATAATGGTAAACAATGTCAGCCAATTGAACTGAATTGATTAGTCCAAGCCCACTAATCGTAAATTGTCCTCAATTTAATCGTTGATTTCAAAATGTAAAATCTTTTTTCTTAAAAGATGAAAAGCAAATGAAAATTTGCCCACAAAAATCACAAAATTAGGTACGAAAATTGCGGGGAAAACCCCCGGAAATACGTAAGGTTGGAGGTGGAGCTGATATGCTTGGGATCCAAAATGACCTTCAAAATAAAATCTGGGTTTCAGAGAGAGACCCGAATGACCCAATTTTTGCACTAAAAAAAGAATTGTCACTCTCCCTCACCTTCAAGAAACTGCAGATGATGGTTTTTTCAAGCGCGGATTTTACATTTGAATTTTGGAGCAAAATTACCCGCCGCCTCAAGCACAAAAATCTCAATTTGACCAAAATCAAAAACGACGGGGGAACTCGAAAAAAACGTTTTTTAAACGATTTTGATTTTTTGATTTTTATAAGCTGTTTTAACTAATTAAGCCTCTGATGGTCCTATTTACTGATTACAGTGATTAATAAGAATTGCATTGATTGATTTGATTGATTGATTACAATTTTAATGATATGCATTTGATCAATGATAATCTTATTCTGTAATACGGAATACGGATATAATAGAATTCTTCAGACAATCTCATAATACTCATAATATTGATTTGATAGTCATAATATTGTACATCTACACTCTATAGGTAGTGTAATTAATTATATTTGTAAATTTGGAATTTGGAAGTACTTACTCATCAAAACATATCAGTTTTCCAACTATATAACCAGAGCCAGAGCTTTATTTGCGAACCCTGATAAAGGCATTTCATTCTGAACCTGCTGAATTCTGTACATTTTAAAGTATTGTAAAAATTTTGACCTAAAAATTACAATGCAATACATATGCAATGCAACTTTTGAAAATGTCAAACGTTTTGAAAACGTTTGATTTTTAAAAATTTGAATGAAGCTATTTCCTGCCCAAGTTTGCAGTTTTCAATCGAGCGACGAAACGATTTCTAAAAATTTTCATTCGATCGGAAAAGCAATTTTAAAATTCAATTAAAATTCCTTTAATTAATTAAAAAGAATTAATTTGTCATCATTTTCTGTCAGTTGGACACTCCAAAGGCGAGACATGCCAAAGAGAAGAAGTTCGAGGTAATCCGAAACGTGTTTTTACAATTTTTTATAATTAAATCCCGAATAACTTGGCAATTTGTGAATCTTACAAGAGTTTTACATGCAATTTTTCTAAAATTCTACCAATCTTCAGGCTTGCGCAAAAAATGAAGCGATCCAAAGGAGAGGTCAAAGGTCGAGGGATGGAAAAACAAGAGGTTAGTAAAATAATTTAAAGATGATATCTTTTATCAAAATTTTCTCATTGAGAGCTACAAACTGAAATAATTATGTTTTTAAATTATGTCAGAGGTCATTGTCAAGGATTGATGAGGAATCCCCCGAACCATCCACATCTCTGGTTAACCCATTTCTCGCTGAAACCGTAAGATTTAATTTGATTCTAAAATTCAGATTGAATTCTAAATTCCTATCATTTTTTTCTGAAAAGATACTTCGAAAGCTGTTAAAGAAGGTGGACACGGTGACCCAACTCAAAGATCTTCGCAAAATGTGTGTTTATTGGAACAAGATGGGCACGGAAGAATTGGAGGAGAGGGCTTTCAAAGTAAAATCTTTTTAATTATGGGCAAAATTAAATTTTAATCTAATTTTTAAATGACAGGGCAAGCTCAAAGTAATAGATTTCCATTGGGTTGTTCGGTTCAAGTCCAAGGAAGAAGCCGAAAAAGAATTGGTTGAATTTCTGGAGGATACCCGATCAAATCCTCAACTTTTCCGCTCATTCAAATTCGGAGTCCCCGAATCTTTGAATGTTCTCCAGGATCAAATGACATTTTTCTCGAATTATGCCATCTCCCGAGTGGAATTGTACACAATTGATGAATTTGAATCCATATTCGAAGAGGTTCAAGCCCAACTGAAGTATTTCCTGAACATGGTCCGTTCCAATTTAAAAGAGATTCAAATACCCTGGACCTGTCATGGAAAGTCAGCCCATTTTGAACCAAAATCCCCAAATTGGCCTGATCAGGAGCTAGTTCTCCCCAAATTGAAAAAGCTAATCATTGTACATAGAGGATGGGGTATAGAATTTACTGAATTCTTCAAATCAGCTCTCGGTAAATCATTTTTAATATTTAATTGCTTTACACAAGCTTAATTTAAATTCTAATTGTCCTACCTATGAAATTTATTCACTAGTTAAAGATACCGGAAGTGGTCACATCACGTCTCTGAAACTTGCAGCTCTTCCTGGAGGTGATATTGGTTCCTTCCCAAGCTTAGACCCCGCCAGAATGACTCGTCTGGAAGTCGAGATTAGAGAAGGATGGGACATTGCTCTCAAGTAATTAAAAAAATTCCATATGAAAATTGAATTATATTATATTTTGGCATTTTTCATTTAGGTTTAGTGAAGGGTTAATGAATCTGGCGAAAAGAGGACTGAAACTCCTGGACTTGGGGATTCGTATAAACTCCCCAAGAAGTACAAATACTCCTGATTCTTTGGCTCAATATCTTCCTCGCATTTGCTCCAATTTGACCCAATTTTTAAAGACTCAGTCCCAAACTCTGCTCACCCTTAATTTGAATTTGAATATTTCTGATATTTGGCCGCTAACAAGGAAAGAAATCAAGGCTGAAATTGCCAAATATGGGAAGATCCAGCTACCAATCTTCCAAGCACTCCACACCCTCTCTTTAAGCCATGACATGAAGATTAAAAATCAAAATGGCCATTCCAAGTCAATCGAATTTTCATTATTCGATTTTACGCTCTCACCTCCACTCCACTTTCCATCCCTGGTCAACGTCACCTTTGCCTCTGAATCCTCAATGAATGTCCTCTGTGACCATCCTGAACTGATTGAACTTCCTCAAGCTTCAAAGTATCATTTCAAACGTCTTATGTTACCAGTCGTGCCAGTTTATGATTATCCTTCCAAGTCCAACCTTGGACACTGGAACTCGCAATATGCGGCTTTGATTGGATCTGTCGAATATTTAGAGGTCCGAGCAAAACTCCTCCAAGAAGTGAATATCCCTTGGGGTGATTCCCTTCGTGAACTACGCATTCGTGGTGTCACAGCACCTCTAAAATTGGCGCATCTCACAAGTAAGGCGTTGAATATCCTATGAACTTATTTTTACTTATTTTTAATTTTTTATAATTTAGAACTCGAGACACTTGTTATACAAGGAGTGCAAAGGTTTGTACCTCTTTATGGAAAAAACCGGAAACATAGCCATTTTTATGATGACTCGGAAAACGATACTGATTCGGATTTAGAGTTCGACTTTCCTCGAAAAAGTGTTCGTGAATATCTGCGCTGGTTCAGGGAAGCCAAACAGCTCAATTTGACCTACATTCAATTCAATGAGCTCTGGGTAAGGTCATTCTATACAGAAATATGTATATAATTTATACTAATTAGTAATTACCACTTTTTAAAAAAAATCTTAATAGTTGGAGAAAGGAATCATGAAGGATTTGTTCCGATATTTCCCATTTCCAGTCCAATTTGAATATTGCCAACATGGAGGAGCCTAGAGGAAATTCAGTTTTTTTAACTTTTGATAGCAATACATTATTTATTTCAAATTTTCTTGTCCACGTTTATAAATTATTTAAATTATAATTAAATGAATTCTAATTATTCTATTGATTAAATTGGCTGATGAGAGAATAAAAAATGCCGAAAATTCAAATTAATTTTAGAACAATTTCCCATTTATATTGTCATTTTTTGTACATTCATTGTTAGGATTTGGGTTATGTTTAGGTTATATCAAGGCCTTTCAATAATATAATATTATTTGGAGTTGGAAAAGGGCTCATTGAAAGGCCTATGATTGGGGGGATATTTTTATGGGGCCTTAAATTAGTAAAAATTAATTTCCTACATATTAAATATATATATTACAGATACTTAGGTATAGGTATTAGAAAATTTTGAATTAGAATATATCCGCAAAAATATAATTTCTTTTAATTGTTAACATGAATAGGTATATTTGTATTACACATTGCACACATATATTATAGTATCGTATATTTATAATGGACAATGAAAAGGTTTCATAGATTTTACATTTATTATAAAGAATGAATGGAAGAATGATATATTGGCTAAAGTCCCAATAAGTATTGTATATATTTATATAATATATTTAAATTAATATTGGTATGTATATTTTAAACAACAAAAATTTAAAAGTTGAGCAATTTATGGTACTTTTGGGTACTTTTTACAATAAACTTGTAGTATTTAAAATTCTCTTAAAACTTCTCTGAATATAAATTTTTGCTCTGCATTGGCGTCCACCTGCCAAACTCTGCAATTGTTCTCCGTATCTCGGGTTTTACAGGCATAAGCCTCTTGATTGTCAATGCATTGAACACGAAGGACATTGAAATAGAAATTCCCAAGTGTTCTCGCCACCGGATTTGAGTTGGCGTTTTTCAGGCATTCAAACAGAAGGGAATCACACTCGCAATGAGACCTAGAATAGAAAATTTAAATTGCATATATAAATATTTTTATTATTTTTATTACGTATATATCTTACTTTGTATATAAGGACCAATTTACAAGACCATATCCACTACGAAATGCCTTAATCTTCATGGGACAATGATCATGAGCTATATGTATATACCAAATTGTATACAAACAATTTTGAAATTGCAACATGATTTTTATCATTAGGAAATATATATTATTACCTCTACAGCATTTGTCGAGCCTTCTATCTTCGCCCAAGTCATCATAATTTTTGGCAATATCTCCCAATCCACACCATTTTGTACCTAATTTAATGATATTTTAATATTAAAAAATTATATCCTATTCCAATATACCTATGTAATAGTATGTAGGGTAGGTACTCTATACTAATATTTGTAATACGATATACCTATACTACTAATCCTAAATATCTGTAATATCTGTATTATAATATCTAGAAGAATGCGATTAGGTATGTATATTGAGTTCTAATTATTACGATATAATTATAAAGTAGTAATTCAAACAATTGCAATAGTGAGTAATTTTGGAAATAAAACAGCCTCTAAAATAGAGCTACCTAAGTACTACTTAAGTATTGTATTAAAGTATATTGGCAATAATTGTAAAGATAGGTAAGTAACTGTATTACATATAATGAAATTGAGTTAAAAACATCAAGTTTCATTCATATTGTAGTTTTGATGGTATCTTAATGTTTACGGTATACTTATTTTGCACACAATTGTTTTTTTGCCGAGCAAGTTTAATTAGAGAGAGGATTTGATCCAATTCTCATGTCTAACCTTTCCCTTTCTTAAAGTTAAAAGTCATAAAGGAATTCAAAGTTAATTTTTTCCCTAACCTTAAGGATAAAATATATCGTATTTCCCAATTTAACTTTTTTATCCACATTGCATTGAGCGATATGCATTTCTACTTATCTATAATACGGAATTATGGTATATCATGTTAAACCTGGTAATATTCCAGATGCAATTGGCCATAGGGGTTTCTTGACACTATTGTTGAAACTGGAGCTTAAGATGGGATTAACTTTGCGATTGGTATATTTGACATCATTATAGGCTAGGGCTGGCGGGTATGCATTGTCTATGGCTTGGCATGAGTTGATGATGGACAACATTGTCCGGAAATCAGCCTTTTCTAAAGGAATGTTTTTTGCAGCCAAATCTGCAAGAGTTTTTTCAGCCTCCTCTGGAGTTCTTTTAAAAAATCTCGAATAAATTAAATTCATTTTACAAATAAATGTAAAAGCTTACAAGACTTCAATTAGCCGACAACTGTTTACATTCCCCGTTACATCCAAAAAGAGGGTGGCAATGGCCTCACCATCATAATAAGAAACCTCATTTGGCATTGGGAGTGACTGGAATCTTGGGTTTGATTGGATAGTTTGGGAGATAATGTCTCTAAACACCCTTTTAGATGATGATTCTTCCTCAGGGGTCACTCTAGAATCAGATCCCCTTCCACTATTTCTAAAATCCAAAAAAAAACACTAAATAAAGGCCTCAATTGATTCTATCTGTATTTATACCTTAAATAGGAATGATTTTTGGCAAATATATTCTGTAATGGTAGAAATTGTGTTTGCGAAGACACCCCATCATAGTTCCGAACAAGACTTTGTTGGATAGCTTGATTATTCTGAGCTCCAGCTAGCAATGTTGACACGGCATAGAAAAAAGATGCGGCCGCAGAAAGGATCCCAGTCACCATTTTTATTAAAAATTATAAATAGAGTAATTAAGAGCACATAAAAGTGTGGGGAGAGAGCAGAAATTGCTCTCCCGATCCTAAGCCACCAAACAAGTGCTAATGCTCAATGCATTTACAATACTTTCACTGATTCGATCAATCTCTGATAATTGCAAATATATTCCAATGGGATAAAAAACACACTTGTGAAGTGAAGCAATCACATCACCTTGCTAAATCCTCATTAATTGGATCAATCAATTATTCAATGATTCTATTTCAATTCGGATATTCTACATATTATATTTCAATTCAATCCAGGAAAAAATTGAGGTTTATATTAGAGAAAAAGTCACTTTTTTCGTCTCACTTTCCCCTCCTCCACCACACAAAACTTGAGGCACTTCCGGTTCCTACTCCAGAATTTCAAGTATCCTTTTAAAAATTAGCAAATCAAAAAAAGAGGTTGAAAAAATTCCCTTGAATTCCTCAACGGTGATGACGGAGTAGGTCCTTAAATGTTATGGATTAGACTTGGAATCGAGAACAAGAATCTCTCCTCTCTCTCGAGTCTCTCCTGAGAGGAAATCTCTCTCCTGAGGGGCCAATATGTATAATAGATTGTACAGGCCATACTACTACAGATAGGGAGTATGTATGTTGGCAGGTAGTAGTTGTAGTCGATAGTTTCTAAAAGGTATTAATAAGGAGGAGAAGGGGAAGGGGAAACTGCAAAAGAAGGAGTCACATTGTACGATGGTCTCCTTTGCATTATTTACCATCTTCAACAACCTAGCTGCACTTGTAGGTCGCTCCACGCGGGCTCCTACACACTATAGAGGCTCAATCTCATTGTAATTTTAACCCACTGGTCCACTAAGTAAGCTACACTACACACCCAGCGGCTTTTAAAGTTTTTGGCTACTTGGGAAATGGTGTTACAATCCTTTTTAACCCATTTTCAACCCAAAATTCATGGAGGATTATATGCAGATTATTATATGCATTTATATTAATTTCAATTAATTATTTCTCTCATGCAGTATAGTATGATAATGTGCCATATCCCATTTGCATCGTATTTGCTAAAATTTTAAAGTCCTCAAATAGGAACCCCTGAGATAACTGGTTTGGGAAGAAAGATACATCATTAAAGCTGTATATCTGCATGGGTATGGGATTTAAATAGTGATAACTGCAATCCTCATTCAAAGAGAATTAGGCTCAGATTACCTATATTGTAGCAATACAATGCTAATAGTGAGCATTTATAGAACTGTTAGCTTTAAAGTGACATTTGAGTCAACCTATAGATGTACTTAGTCCTTAATACAATACAAGTATTAGGTAGGTATATTTTTGATTCTTGGTATACCTACCTACGTAGTATTCTAAATAGAACTTATACTACTATCGTAATATATTGATACATGTATAAGCTACATAGGTACAGTATTACAGATATAATAGGTATTCCTTTTAACTCTATTTGTACCCTTTGAATTCTGATTTTACAATTCTTTCCCCTCCACCTGCTCTTCAATGTGACTCAAAATGATATATTTTATATATTGTATATTGCAGTAGTATATAGTACAAATTATACAAGCCTTAAATAGATCCTAATTTATTCAGATAGCGGTTCCTCACATCTTTACAGCAAACTGTGGGCTTTTCTGACTTGAATTAACTTACAATTCCCAGCTATGTACACTAGTACTACAACGCATAATTTTAAGCAAGTTCTAATCCATATAAAATGATGCTATTCTTAAATTAGGGCCCAAAATCCGGAATCCGCTTTCTAAATTGATAGTATTAGCTCCGGCTTGATGCTTCTCGAAGTATCGATCAATTCGATATATGATATTCTAGAAATCTGCAAACAAACAACTAGAATTATACGGAACTGCATTTATGTAAAATTATTGAAATGTAAATTTGCAAAGGTGCAAAAAACACTTGCTTAAGTGTACCTACTCTAGAGGAGTTTATATTATAATTTTATAAAGGTAGGTAATTATTTTGTAGGAGTATGCATTTTGAGGATATTTTATATTCATCAAATCTAACCCCAGCTCACGTCTAATGTGTAATGATCTATCCAAACTTAGGGTTAGATCTGATCCATCCTCAGCAATATTTGATTTTGGATTGGTTTATTCAATGCATATATTGATGATATAAGTAGTATATGGCCCTATATGCCTCTGTAGTTTCTGTTCACGTCCTACTTTTTCAGATCTTCCTTCAAATAATAATATGGTAGTAACTTGTAAGAAAGATGAATGAAAGTACAGGTGTGCGCAATGCAATGAAGGTGTTTTGCATTAAAACTTTCAAAGGTTAGATTCATCCTGCACATTCTAATCCTTGAGCATTATTGAATATCCTCTACTATATAATCGCATTGTTCAATATCATGCAATATACTAGTATATTTTCTATCCAATTTGTATGATACAGTATACTACATATATCGTGCTATATTATAATAGTACTACTAGTATAATGGCAATTTGCATCCAATCTAATCTATGCATAATCTAGGTATGTAGCACAAATAATTTGTGAATCAACTTGGTCTCATCCTCAGTCTGCAGTATAAATCCTTCAAATTAGATTGGTAAATAATAGCATCGATTGATCCTTGAAATTGATTATTATAATTTGCAAATAACATCTTCACATTCCCCCGACTCACCTTTCTTAATTAAAAATTTATTTTATGCCACTTTTACGAATAATTTGTAAATTATGCATATGATATAGGACATAGGTACTACGATATATCAGTAGGTATACGATATTCATGTGTAAAAGTTGAATGAGCTTGATAAACTTGTTTTGCATATTGCTTTAAAACTCTACAATATTCTGAATAGACATGTAGTCCAATATATTGAACAAATCCGGAAGTTGAAAACTTCCCTTTCCTCATATGCATATGATATCCGTACGAGTACCTAATATATACTCGTACGATACTTATGTAGGTTTATGCCGATGGATGAGTATACATACGTGCAAATATTGTACATTACAATACAATAGGTAAGATTGTGTGTTTTTTTTTGTATAAAAAATTGTAGTCTTTATTGGCTATTTTGATATCTATAATTGCGTTTATACTTGCACATATAACTAACAATAATAAGACCGTTTGTTTGTGAGGCGTCCTCCTATAAAGGACATTCTTCTTTTGAATGAGCCCCAACTTTCGAGTATTGTACAAAAGTCTAATAATTCTAATAGTATTTTACCGATTTATTCTATTCCCTATAATCCTAATATAATATAAGTGCTATCTAAGCATATGTGTGATTAAATTAGATTTGAAAGTTTTTAAATATTGTACTAATAATATTCACAAAAAGGGATGCACGAGATTTGCGTCAAACTTACCTAGAATCGCAATTGAACAGATCACTAATTTAACAATTTATCTATACGTAATTTGCTAATTTACTTTTAGTGATCAGTTCATTAATTTAAAGATCACAAAATAGGATTCTCTTTATCTCTATATAATATTTAATAATTAACCTGACTGAATTTAACTCAAGCACCATTTAATTCCAGAGTAGATCCAATTACACATGTATTACTGTCGTAGAATACATTTATCATTTTATGTAGTATTATAATCCCCAATGTTTTGATAAAATTAACATATTAAGAATCTACTATTTTGGTATCGAAAAACTCGTTTAAAACGTGAAGGATTGGTCTTGACATTTGAGCCGGGGGAAGGATATCTGTTGATTTTAATCAAAATTTTTAATTTAATTTCATTCATTATTAAATGCAATAATTAATATAAATGCCTCACCATCCTGATTTCGAGCAGTCTTTAAATCTCTCAGATGTTTCCATTCGCTCAGTACTTGGCTATATTCGGCAATTTTTTCCGCATTCCCCTCCATGCTATATACTTGCAATAGTCCTCGATAATCATACTCTAATCCAGAATACGATTCTCCAAATAGACTTCGGCCTGTCATTTTTAAATAAAAAATATTTAATGCACATTTGAAACATTTGTATTATTTAATACCAATTGTAATGGATCGGAGATGAAGTGCCTCAGCTTTTTTGAATTGCATCATATCATAATTGTAGAGGGATGCGAGATGTCCAACGGAAAGGGCTACTTCATAATCAAATGGACCTAGTAATTGTTCTTTGATTGCAATTGACTTGATGTGCATATCCTCTGCATCTTGATACCGTTTCATAGACTGATACAACCGCCCAAGATTCCCATAATGCTGAAATTAAATTTTTAAGGGGATTAATTAAGGCAATTTTTAAATCTATAAAAAAATAACTCACTTTAGCCGTTTGTACATTCATCTCTCCAAATATAGAGATTGACAAATTAAGCCCTGCCATGTGAAGCTGCTGTGCTTCAAACAATAGTTCCTTCTCAGACAAAGATCCTGTAGAATCGATAGCTATCTCTTCCAGAATAAGTGCTTTAACACGTTTTGCTGAGGCTAATTGAAGATGATTCTCTGGGAGTATCATGGTCATAAGTGAAATTGCCTCCTCTGAGTATTTCCTGCTCATTTTAAAAATTTTTCAAAGATTTAAAAAATAAATCCTTAATAAAAACCGTACCTTGCAGCGCTAAAGTTTCCAGTATTATATTCTTTAACATATAGAGCATATGCTAACTCCTCAAAGGCAATCGCAGAGTACAAATTGTATCTCCCATATGCATCATATCTGATTTTTAAGGCTTCCTACACAATATATAAAATTTTAATTTAATTAGTTAATGAGGCCAGTATATTCTACTGTATTGAAGGTACTAGAATATTACAAACTCACATGATAAACAGTCACAGCTTGAGGAACAGAGTCTCTATTTAGTAAATAAAAGCCGTAATCCAGTAGAGTATCCCCATACTTGACAGATCTTTTCCCAAAAGTATCCCTCGCCAGATAAACTGCTTCTTTTATCAGGAGTTCGGCTTTTTCAAATTCTCGTTTCACAACACATGCCTTTGAACCTTGGCGTAGGATATCAATGACTAAAGAGCGGGGTAGGTTATCATCTATTTCTTTTAGCGCCCAAATACTCCAGTTTTTGGCCTTTTCAAAAATTAACACATATTATATAGGGAGTCATTTTTTAATTAATAGTACCCGTACACCTCACCTCATTGTAACGGCATCCAACAAAGCTTAGGGCAGAGAATGCAGAATATATCCCAGCTAAATTAGTGGGATACACATCTTTAATGCTTTCGATAAACATCTTTGCAGACTCTAGAGTTGTATAAGCTTCAGGGAACATATTATATGCACTTTGCGCCATTAAAAGCCTACAAGTTGAATGAAATATTTAGAAATGGTTTTGAAGAACATGAAATAAAAATGATTGGCAAACTTACTTTTGAAAACATGTCAGAGTATATTGATAGTGAATGGGTTTTGGCTTTTTGACATCGATTTTAGAAAGACAAAGGGCCAAGCATTGCTTTAAAATGATTCAAATAATTTTATTTATTTATTTTTAATTAATAAATCCTTACTTGTAATATGTTTGTACACTCTTTAAACCATCCAGCATCATATAAAAAGCTTCCTAAACTCCCAAAAAAGTAATTAGTATTTTTCAATATGTAGCAAATATAATTCCTACCCAGCTCAATCCCAATTTGAATAAGAACATTTTGTTTTGATCGATCCTTCAATTGTGATAAGCATTCAGTCGTATAAGAGTTTACCAAACGATCCCCCAAAAGGCCACAAAATGGTTCCATTTCATCATGATTTTCCAGTCGTACTTCTGGAGGTCCGTAATGTATATGGAATTGATGATTAACAACAGCCTATAAATTATAGGTAGATTGGAGAATGAATTTAAATTCATCATATGCTCATAGTAAAAATTATATTCATTAATACCATACCTGGAATATCCAATGTACAACTTGTCCTTTCCCCAAAGCTCTCAGTAGCCGACTAAACTTGTTTATATTGACCAGATCCCTTCGGACAGCATCGAAATCATCTCGTCTCACAAGCTATATATCACCGTATGGAGTAATATTTGATTATTTGACAAATCTATAGGCATGACATGTATGTATATTTTAAATAAAAAGATAAAAAGATTGATTAATAATTAAATAGGAGAAATGATAAAAAGGATATCTTCCTATCTATACAATAGTAGTATGTATTAGCCGTAGTTCATAGAACCCCTTCTTATCTTTTTTATTCTAGAGCTGTTTTATAAACATTTCCCTAAACAATTTTGTGCACAAATAATTATCTGTGTATTAGATTAATGACCTCTGACCATATGGCTCTGAGGGTCGTTAAAGTTGAGATTCTTCCAGATAGGCTGGCCGTAAATAAAGACATGTATGAATGTAATAAAATAATTTATATAATATGCCCTCATAATACAAGGAAGTATTGTAAATAGCTATCAAAATTAACCCCCTATATAGTCCATTGATCTTTTCTTTTATTTAATAGGTCTGATTTGTAATTAATTTTAGAATTTTAGAATTCTATATTGAAATAGTTCTTAAATCATAGTTATTTTATTTAATACTTTGGAATATGGGTTTTATTGACTAATCCTATACTCTAATAAATTATAAAACGTAGATAATATCAATTGTATCCCAAATGATTCGAGCCTAGTTATCTTGTGTAAAGCTAGAGATTAAAGCTCAGTCGTGTAAAAACTATATAATTCACTTTAAAGGTTTTGATTTTTTATATGAAATTCCTTTGAACCTGTTAAACCTCTTTCAAATCATATATCGATAATAGGGGAAACTACTATTGAATAATTTTGATTTTGAAGATGTATTGTACTGTACGTCTTACGATATTTAACATATTATTGTAAATACAGATAAGTAAGGCTGGTCGATGTCTACTCCCTAGCCTAGGAATCTAATAATCTAATAGTATGGATCGATGGGAAATACAAATATATCTCAGACATGGCTTGAGGCATATATTTCAGGATAATTAATCATAAGAATTAAAGAAAGTGCCATGAAATGAGCAAACTTTACCAAAATTATACAAAAAATGTTCATAATTATGATTAGATATACACAATTTTTGTATTTTTGTATATTCCGTAAATCAGACTTTATCCACGTTATTACAAATGTAGGTATTATTTAAAATTAAAAGTTAATAAACTTCCTAATCCTGATATATTTCTCAATTACTTTCACTCATTTTTCTAATCATTTGACTGATTTTTTAATCCATGCATATTGTATTTAGAATATGTGGTACTTGACTTTTAAGAGGACAAATAGGGGTGAAAGTTGAATACAATTATCCAACTTGAGGTTAATCTAGCTCCGAGGGTAATTGTATAAAACTTATTATGACAATTCTTCTATAAAAAACATTTCTAATGATATATTAATCAAATACTTTTAATTAAATCCCAAATCCGACTTACCTCAGCATACAGATCGCAGACAATATTCTCCGGGAGATTGTCTAGCTCGAGCCTGAATCGGGTGAAATCGGAGCAGACCTTTTGAACACAAATCGAGTACAATGATTTGGCGATTGACATTGTGTTTCAATTAAATCTTGTAGTATTGTTGAAGAGTAATTTATTTATGTAGGGCCGTGGACCGTGTTTCCTCCAGGTTCTTTCTTTTTAAATTAAATTAATTTAATGATGAGCACGCGTACAATTTGTAAGTTATCGGAGGGTGGTGGTACGTACCAGTTAGTACTAGTAATTTGGTGGCAGCTCCAGCAAGAGTTGTTTAATATGCTTCAACCTACAAGATGAACAACAATGTTAAAATTTAGCAGCACATGGAACAAAATAAAGGTGTAAACTTTTTTTAAGAAAGAGATTTTTATCATGATGGCTTACGTAATAATAATATGCAAATTACCTCTTTCATGGTCCAGGCAAATTCATTTTAATTGGACAGCTAATAAATAATTGGGTTGGCCTGTCGTTTACGGGACTAAAAAAAGTATATGGGGATTTAACATGGGAAAAGGACTTAGAAAATTTTCAACAAAAATTTTTTTTTTTCAAAAAAATTTTTTAATCAC
>JAAZTK010000017.1:0-42132 GCA_036507255.1 Megalothorax incertus | reverse complement strand
AATCCCTAAAATCATTGCATTTTGTTCTACAAGCATTGCATTCTGTTCTACAATCTTTTTAATTGATTCTACAAATTCTTTTGGTGCTGAATGCGAGTAGGGTGTAGAAGTGGAGGAATTCTTTAGAGGTAGACTTGAAAAGCTTGTATTATGTTGAGCTGAAAAGGATGAATCCCCACCGTTTGAATTAGAGAATTTTGGTGTAGAGCTACGAACATTCCCTGGAGTTTTAATTGAAGCTGGAGAAGTAGTAAAAGGTTTTGGAGAAAGATAAAAACCATTTGGATCTGGCTTGATGGAAGGAACAGAAGGTGTTGGGCTACCCAAAGTACCATTGAGAAAGGATGTAGAACTTGAGTATAATTTCGGGGTTTTATTCAGTTCTTTTTCTTGCAGATTATACCAATAGTCACGAGATTGGGTAGTCTCTGTTAGGCCATATCCATTTCTTAAAAGCTCGCAAACTTAAATAAAAATACGAATTAATTTTGTAAAAAAAATCGGTCTAAATTATTTTAAATACCTTTAATCAGACATTCTTTTGACTTGGAAGCCTCGTAGCTCTTCTTGTAATGATCCAATGCTCCTTCAAGGTCATCCTGCTTGTAAAGGATCTGGTGGGGGAGGAAGAAAAATCATTTATTTCATTTAAATATTTAAATTACAATTTTTTACATCTCCCATTAGCTTCAAAGCTTCTGCAGCATCCGCCTTTCGGTTCATACTGAGGTAAGCATTCAAATATCTTCTCGCTGTGTCATACTCTTGATGGTTGTAGTAGATTCGAGCAATGGCAAATGAGCGTATAATCCTCTAAAAAAGAAAAGAAAAAGTACGGTTTAAAATTAAGAATTGCACTCTTTTTACACTATTAAATCGAATAATGCACTTGTACTATTTATTTATGTGCAACTTTTAATCAGAATTGGTTAGTTTTGTCGTCAAAATTAATTAATTATGAACTCTGGCCAAATAATATCATCATTTTAAAATTTAAAATCCATTTTTCAACGAAAAAGCAAAGAAATTAATATAATTTTACCTCAGTCTGGTTATTTATCTTGGATAAGATATCCCTCACATGAGCATCCACCTCCCCTTTACTCTTAAACATGTTGACCTTCCTCACACCCCACTGGGTGACCTTTGAAGAGTTTCAAAAAAGTCAGTTGTGTAATGTGTTTAAAGCTTCCGGTTCCCGATTTAAATCTGAAATAAACAATTTAATAACTCAATTAAAAACATTAAAAACCTTCTAATTAGTTAATGACATTCCCTCCTAATTAAATAACCTTAATTCGACTTATTAACTTCACCACTTTTATTAATTAGTGGCAATTCAATTAAAACGAAAAATGCCCTACATTATGAAATATTCGAGGGAATTTAAAAATCGATTTGTGATCAATCTAAAAACGTATAAAATGAAATGTGAAAACGTTTCCCATACCGAATTTAACGGGGGTCACGGAGGGGTTGGTGGTAGTCGTCAAAATTGGTTAAAATCAATTAAATAATTAGCCGAAAGTGTGGAATTGTTGGTGAAGCATGGCGAACCGACAATCGAATCCTTAAAACCTGCCCAAATCCGCCGCGAAGGCGCCTACGATTTTCAAATTGAATTCAATTGAATTGTTCGATTTGGTGCGAAAAAGTGACAAAAAAAATTAATTAATTAAGAATTGACATAATTACTAATTGGGTAATTGAGGAAAGGGTGTCGAGGGGATTTTGGAGTGACATCCGGGTGGGTCAAGTTTTGGTAAAGTTAGAATCTTCATTTTTGTTTTAATTTGGTTGCAATTTGCAAGGCCATTTTTTGCTAAAAATAAATACATTTTTTGTGCTTGATTTTAAATTTTAATTGATGGTAATTATCTAATTTCAGATTGAAGCACATCTGGCATAATGGCAGAAAGTGAACGACTGAAGAGGATTATTGTTTTAATTGTAAGTTTGTAATTTATATATTTTTTATTGCAAAAGATTTCAATTTCAAAATGTTTAATTTAATTTTGAATTTAAAGGACATGGATTGCTTTTATGTACAAGTGGAAGAACGTGACAATCCTCATATAAAGGGAGTACCAGCGGCTGTTTGTCAATACAATGGATATCGTGGTGGAGCGTGAGTTAATTTTAAATTTACAAATATAGTCAAATTCAAATTCAAACGTCAAATTAATTAAAACAGAATCATCGCCTTAAATTATGAAGCACGTGCATGCGGAATCCCCAAGAATGAATTTCTGAGAGGGGATGATATCCTCAAACTATGTCCAAATATTGCTATTGTAAAAGTACCTGAATCGAGAGGGAAAGCGGATTTAACGAAGTATTTATTTTTGCAAAATATTCCAATTTGAATTTTAAAAAATGATATGATTTCAGGTATCGGGATGCTGGAGCTGAAGTAATCAATGTGATTAGCGAATACTGCACTTGTGTCGAACGGGCATCCATTGATGAAGCATTCCTTGACCTTACAGAAGCTATTGAAAAGAAATTAAAAGATTTTGATATTTCAGACCCTAAATCCATCCTAGATTCAATTAATACCGAGTTCCTGGTTAATAATTTTGTTCTGGGCCATGAATCCACTCAAGAATGGCTCCAAATGATTAAAGAAAGTGAATTACTTCGGTTGGATCTCATCCGATTAGCACTTGGAGCGGAAATGGCTGGAGAAATTAGGAAAGCAATCTTTGATAAAACTGGATTTCGATGCACAGCTGGAATTGGGAATAACAAAGTCCTCGCGAAGCTTGTTTGTGCTGAGAATAAACCAAATAAGCAAACTATTGTACCTTTTGAGGCTGTGGATGTACTATATCGAAATACTAAATTGAAAAAGGTTCGGAATCTTGGTGGAAAGTTTGGGAGAGAGATTATTGAGAAATTGGGATGTGAAACAATGTCAGACCTTGCAATCTTTACAGAAAGAGAATTGACCTCAAAGTTTGGCTCTAAAACTGGGTATATTCTTAAAATAATTAAATATTTAATCATTTTTCAATATTTATATTTGTTTTATATATTGCAGGCACTGGCTCTTTCAATTAGCTAAAGGTTATGATGATGAGGCTGTAGTCATACGTCATTTACCAAAATCTATTGGATGCAGTAAGAATTTTCTGGGACCAGAAGCTTTAACCACAAAGGAGAAGGTGAGGAGTCCGAGGAATTTCAAAAATGGATTTTTCGAGCATTATAAAATTAATAAATTCATTTTTTAAATAGGTAAAATATTGGATTAAGAAGTTAAGCGAGGAAATAGTCGAAAGAATTGAAAAGGATGCAGATCAGGTATTATTTGAGTCTTTAAAATTGAATTTTAACGAATTTTGAGATATATTTGATTTTTTCCGTATAGAATAAACGGAGATCAAAGTTATTATCATTGCATATCACATTTGAGAATCAAACGCCTATATCTCGTGCTTGTGGCATTCCAATTTATAATGCAGAGCGAATGGCGGAAGTTGTATTTGCACAAATTGAAAAATTCTATGCAACTTTTGGGTAAGGATCCTATTCTAAATAAAGTTTTAGAGGATTTAAAGCAATATGTAATACAAATAGTAATTAATTAATTTTATAGGGTTATACCAGTCAATAGCATGGGTCTGGGTGCGAGTAAATTCGAGGATGAGCTAGATATATGCGATACCAAGAAAATTAGTAACTTTTTCCAAGTTATTCCTCCATCTACTACTACTACAGCCACGAGTACTACGTCAGAAAAGGAACACCCTAAAGAAAGTAATGCTCAAATCGAACCTAGGCCTTCAACAAGTTCAGCAGCAGCTTCAACAAGTTCAGCTTCATTTTTAAATTCCGAGAATTCAAAATCTCCACTTCTTAGGAATGATAGTAAACCCCTATTTGTATTTACAATGGAACCTAGCCCTAATAAAAAGAAACTCGGACAGGCTACTCTCCCTTCTGTTAAACCCCTTAACTTCCAACCCGTTTCCCATCCCAATTCTTCCGAGGAGGAGTCTTTAGAAGAAAAGAAAGAAGAATGTCACAAATGTGGAAAAAACGTTTCAATCTACGAATTAGAAGAACATATGGACTTTCACTTTGCAAAAGAGCTTAGCCGAGAGATAAATGGATCCTCTAATTCAAATCCTCCTCCTCCTCCACCTGGAAATGGTAAAAGACCTTAATACTTCAAAAGGAAAAGGCCCTGGAGGAAAACGTGGAAAGTCTTCAAAGAAATCTCCCAAAAAGTTACCTCCAATGAGAAGAATTGATTCGTATTTTAATAAAGGGGATGAAGGTAGTAATGGGAGTGTAGATAATGAAGTGTTTCCTTTAGATTAGATACGGAACAGAGTTGATCTAGGTAAGTATTATAATGTACATTTCAATGTTGAACTTAAAGTCTACTATCTTACATACTACTATCCTATCTAAACTCTCAGTATCACTATCCGCATTCCTAGCTTCATGTACTATCCGTACTAAAGTATCGCAAGTAGGTACTATGATACTTATATCATTCGTAAGCATCATATATTTTTATTGTCAATTTTTTTATATCTTGTCTTGAGTAGTACAAGTTGAGTTTTCGACTATTCTTTTTATGATATCGATCGATATAACTTAAAAGTGATAAGGTCTAGGCTATTTACCTTGAAAATATATGTACAATTGTGGCGAAGTATTAATTAAATTTAACACAGATTGCTCAGTTTTTTCTGGAATGAAATGTAGAAATTAAAATATTCTAATCTACAAGTTTAAAATACAATTTGGGTGTATAATATTGATAGTTGAAGTTGAACTGTATAGTTTAAGATTACATTTTGAGCAATGCAATGTCAAAAGAGTTTAAAAATGAATCGAAGAATAAAATGGATTAAATGTTTAAAAATATTCTATCAAAGTTCTATCAATTACGATTAGCATCGGCATAATAATATCGTAGTAGTACATACTAATACATAGCTTAATAACTAGTATAATTGTACAAAATCAATTTCCTCCAAATTATTAGCTTAATTAACCGTTCTAGTAGTCCTCATCTTAGAAGAAATCCAAATCTCTTCCTATTCCTACTCGCATCAGGGAGGATTGAGACCCATTTCCTTAATCCAGTGATTAGAACTCCAATTAGAATGATTGATGCACCAATTGAGCTATATTTAAATGAAATATGATTAAAATTGGCTTTTTTTACTCAAATTTTTTAAAGAATCATACCTAAAAATATCTGGGATAAGTCCAAATATGATAAATTCAAACACAAAGGCAAACACCACATCACAGCTTCTTAGGAGTGCCTAGAAAAAAATAGATCGCATTTGTAAAGGCATTTTAAATGATATTTAAATTAAATCCTTACCACTGGGCCAGCTTGCTCGAATTTTAGGGCAAAAATAATTGCAATTTGTCCAATCCCGGAGAGGGTAATAAGTCCAATGAGGAGGAGTGAATCAGTTAGTCCCGCAGGAATCCTTAGAACATGGAATCCAAGTGAAAGGGCTAACCCTTGGATCACTCCGATTGTCCCAAAGAAGAGGATCATGAGGGAAAAGTGAACTTGGCGTATTTTTCGGGTTATAATGACAATGAAGGCTGCACAAAATAGGGATCCGAGTGAAAGTCCAGTGCCAATCTGATAGAATTTATAATATTTTGAATTGATATCTAATTTTACGATTTAATTTGGAACTTACCAGCGTGTTGACATCAATTTCCTCAGCTCCGGTCAGGATTGGAGGTCTAGAGATTATAACGACGCCGCAGAGTGCGAAAAGCGTCGTGAGAATTGAGACGACCCCACATTTCTCTTTTAGGAAAAAATGGGCCAAAACTGTCACCTAATTAATTGAGCAATAAATTAATCAATCGCAGTGTATACAAGCTTTAATTACTACTAATTAGGAACTTACTAATATCGGAGAGCTGTACGTAATGACAGAGGTATCTCCAATTGAAATATATTCTAAAGAGTAAAATCTGAGGATGACTCCACTCGCCCCGAAGACGCCTCTTATCTTGAAATTCAAGGTATTTCAGGTTAGACATTAATCTAATGCTTAATTAATTAGTCAACTAGTTTCTTACCAAAAGGAATAAAAGATTTTTCCACTTAGGCCAACTCCTCAGCGGCCAAATTGGTTCAAAAACGGATGGATTAGGCACCCCCGAGGTCCTCGCCCCTCGAAAATACTCGCAATAAATGAGGATAGGTATGGCAGGAAGTGTAATCCCCAAATATCTCCAAAATGTGCAACAAAATGATTTAAATCCGTATTTCTGGAGCTTTTTTACAATGAGGATAGCTAGGGAGAATGAGAATGAGGCTAGGAGGGTCAAGAGGATGCCACCATATTTTCTCCAGCCTTCTTTGGGGTGGGATCCAGGTGGAGCGAGGACTTCTTTGCTCCCACCTGTGGATTGGATGGATGTTGGGGTCCCTGACCTTTCATCCTCTTCAGAAATTGATATACTTGAACCATCTCCTCCACCTCCTTTGTCATTGACCCCTCCATCCTTGGTCTTCCCTCCGAAATCTGATCCTGAGCCAAAGATGTCAGATACTTTGATTATGAATGCCTTCTCCGGATTTTGTTTGAAGCTCATTGTCCTTGTAGTATTAATATCTCACTTTTATTTGATGGTACTTGCTATTTTTATTGCTGTTTGAGCCAGACAATTATGTATTGTTCTCGAAAATTGCCCTAATAAAAAAATGGATATTAATATGATTCGGAAAGGATTTAAAAATGGACTGATGCGAGTGGAGGATGAGAAAGGACTGGCCGCAAATCAATGATAATTCTAGAATATATTATAATTATTGGGAAAAATAAAAACAATTTTTGTGTACAGATTAAATGGAGAATCAGTTGCATTTATATGGAAAGCCTTTGAACTGGAATTGGGGCTATCGTCGCTGTCCTTCCTTTATTGTTTTAATAAAGTATTGGAAGTGAATACGAAGCGTACGTCAAGTCAAAGTTATATGACAAATTGAACTGATTTGATTAGTCAATGATTGTATTACTTGTTTATTTATCCAGCGGCCCCAGCAGTTCTGATTTAATTGCTACACTTTTCTGAGTCTCTCCGTACTAATCCGGTGATAAGACTCGATCGGAGGAGTCAGGCTCAGATAAGAAATGTATCCTTCAATTTAAAGGTACTCGTAGTCTCGTACATTGAAAAAACCCTTAAAAGGCATTCGATTTCATGTCGAGGACTCTCATATACGGATATTTGAACATGTAACTCTAAGGGACAAGGCCGAAAGGGTCAATTTTTCAAATCCCGTTCCGTATGATGATAATTTAATAATGTTAGATAAAATCCCACTCCTTAAATAAGCTTATAAATTAAAGCCCTTACTCAATCTGGAAATTATTGACTTAATCTTCTTTTAACTACTGCGATTTGGATTTTTTTAAACACTTGCTCCAAGTCACTTGCTTCGGAAAGCTACCTATCATTTCCAAGTGCTTATTTAAAATGTTTATAAAATTATAATCCAAAAATGTATTAATAACATTGCCTCATTTCATTCCCTGGAATATTTCTCGGACTCACCAGATCAATTTAACATTGTTAATCAGGGATTATTTTATTAATAATCCTTTACTTTAAATCCTGGACGGATATATAGAATTGAGTATTGACGTTTCTTGAACACTTGGACGGCTCCATGTCACTTGCTCTGGAATATGCTTGTCTTGTCACATCCATTTATCCGTAAACATCCTTATTAACTTGCCCCAATGCCTTAAATTCGAGTTAACAAGTCATTTCTCGCTCTCCCTTCACTTTGAGTCACTTTCAGCAATGGACACGAACAATCTAATGGATCCCCTCGTGTCAATTGACTTATCGGTAGCTAGCATCTGGTTTTTTCCTTACTAGCGAGTGTTTAAACAATGGGAAATGTACAAAATTACAGGGAAATGAAAGGAATTTGATTTTAAGAAGGGCACAGGTTGACGTCATTCGTTAAAGGCCCGGACTATGGCCCTTAAAATGTATTAATCCCATTAATTTAAGACATGGACACGTGAAACAAAGGCCCAGCATGTTCTAGAAACTTTTTCCAACCTCGAGATTGCACTTTTGAATTTTTAAATGAGTAATTGAGTGGGGTTTGATGGCTTATTTTGCCCATTTTTCATTGGAATTTAAATTGTGTCAAAGGGGTACGAGGATGACTCGAGGAGCCGAGCTTAAAGGCCTTGAATTAAATAAATTTCTTCCT
The DNA here is from genome assembly GCA_036507255.1 of Megalothorax incertus. Classification (NCBI taxonomy): domain Eukaryota; kingdom Metazoa; phylum Arthropoda; class Collembola; order Neelipleona; family Neelidae; genus Megalothorax; species Megalothorax incertus. Next base: position 33,896 of record JAAZTK010000017.1, on the reverse strand, counting down.
ACCAAAGACAATAACAATTAATATAAAGTGAAATCCGCATCATATACTACTACGGCCGTGTGTAATACTTGTAGAATTAATCGATGGTTTTTAGCGGTACTTAATGGACGCATTCCTCCACCTTAAAAATCCGACCATTAGCCCTGAACATGCCTTTACACTATCCAACGAGGGTTATTACCCGATAAGCCCTTTAAAAGCTTCTTCTTCTTCAGTATCTACCAATAGTCCTAGTCCTAATCCTCCTCAGTTACACAATGACCACTATTGACCCGGATTCGCATTATTAGTATTTCAAATTGGATGCAAATTGGAATTCTATATCTAAACTTTCCGCATCTTTGAATTAAACATTGCCGTTACATATCCTCCTTATTACTTAATCCTTAATTTTCCAATCAATTAAACACACATTTGTATTACTCATTATATCCTGATTTGATCAATTTTGGTCCCGAGTCAGGCAGACTCAGCTAAACTCTTATACATCGTATCTGACCCCTCGATTAGTATGTAAATATTTGGAAATCCGTTGATTAGGGGGCTTTAAGGCTCTGTTAACAAAACGCGTTAACGGGAATACAGATTATACAGATTTGAGAGCATAATATCATTAAAATGAGGATTTTTGAGCTCATTTTTGATATTTTTAGACTGCAATCTACCACAATTTATTAATATTAATGGATATATTCGTAATATTGTTAAAAATCATCCAAAAGAGCTTGAATTCCTCAATTATCATAAAGTTTAATAACCTAATTATTGCATTTAGCCTACCTAAATGAAATAGTAGGACTGATAGCTTGGGTATGCATATAGATACTTGAATATCAATACAGATTTAGCTATTTACGCCCATATTTTAAGGGATTAGGGTGCCCTTACTTCCTCAACCATTATGATAGGGTGTACGAGGATGACTCGAATAGGTCGTAGCCTCGTATACAGGCCAATATAATTCGGAGTAATATAATCCATTTATGAATCCCATTTAAAAATCCAAAATACCTTTCCCTTTTGAAGGAATTTATAGAATGAAATGAATGCTATCCAAGTATATATGATTTATGATTGCTGAATGATATCTGGACGTTCTGGTTTATTTAATTTCAATTTTCAAGCGTTTGGAAAGTCCCTATACGATCCTTCTGGAGCAAGTTCACAACAATCGGTGGAATTTAGGTCAGGGATTGGAAGGAAGCTTATAATAAAATGCAATTTAAAACTTGAAACTCACCGAAGAAGAGGAGTAGGTAGGAATGGGAGATGCTTATCTGTCAAGGAGGAAATGAAAGTGATCGGGTCCAAAATAATGTCACTTTGTGGTCTTTGTTCCAATCCCCTGATGATTTGAAAACAATGGAACGCAAATGGACTCGGGAATTGACAAGGGATGATTGAAGGCTCTCGGTGGCCCTGGAATGGACGAGGTTGTAAATTTGTTCCAGAGCGTAGGGTACTTTAATGGAAATGGCCTTTAAAAATGAGAATTTCCAAATATCGGGGGAATTGATCAAGGATTTCGGAAATTTGAGAAATGCGAGGCAGCGAGAGATATGTATTTCCGGTTCGAAGGAGTTTCACTGGGAAATACTAGCATTTTTGCGTCTATTTATAGGTAGTAAATAGTATTATAAGTTGTTTGCAAAATTTATAGATTATTTTGCACGACCTACATCTAATATTTATCGCTAGCTAATTGTAGGATAAATATTATTAACACAGTAATCCAGTAAAATATAAAATTATGAATGCTAAATATATCGTACTAATACTACGGATTACCTCATTCAACGTCTGCGTAACCTTAAATATCTTGAATAAATTATAATTAATTGAGCTTAAAATTCCTCAAGTCCATTAAGACTGCTTAAATTTTAAATAACCCCTAGGAGTGCAGTTTATGAATTATGAGTTTATGACTATGAGTGAATTGTACCTAAGTATATAAGTATTTTAAATGAATTTAATCCTAAAATTATCCATCATCTTTAATAGGTATTATATGACAAACTGCACCTAATTGAGGCTCTTTAACATCTCATTAATAATAAACCTTTTTGAGATAGCGTACCCAAATTAATTATTTAATTCTAGGCATTTTTGATTTTGATTTTAAGCAAATTGATTAGTCTAGTCACTAGTGACGGTTTAGTGAGTTTAGTCCAATATGCAATGTCAAGATTAGCTTATAAATGATATTGATTACTATTAGTTAAAAATTATGGGCATTGTAATTTCTTATTACGAGTCTACTACGTAGACTCTACGTATACGGATATTGATAATCATAATTCCATTAATATATTACATCACAGGTAAGTTATTTTTGTCTATCTGTAATTTCAAGTATTTAGAACCAAAAATGTCAGCAGTTCTGCGTTGGGTGGATGTCAAAAATGAGATTATTAAATGGAACTTGGTATAAGACTTTCCGATTGATTTATGGATAATTTAAAAAATAACTTTCTCTTCTCCCTCTCGTTATACAATTAAATCTGGAGCCCTTAAAGGCTTAAGCCGAGCTTGGGAGCCTGACTCTTTCTCGGAAATTGAAAGTGATTTTAAGCTTTGTTGGAATTAAGGTCAGATCAATGGTGGAAAATAAATTGAGCACGTAAAACTGGAATCCTTTCGGTGTTCGTACCCTCAAACCCGAAGAGAATTGCCTTCATTTATCATATTTATGCGAAAAATATCACGAAGGGCCGATTAATCATGTCCAGAGCGATTATAATCATCCTTTAAGAGTACTGCAGAGTCATTAAGCGAAAGGAGTATGTGTCAAATAAGGGCTCTTTCTACTACCTACCTACTTCTTAGGCATACTTACAATAGCATATTTACATTGTATTCGCAGATATATTACAAACTACTCCTTATAGGTAGGTATTAGGTACTCTAATGAACCATAACCCTTAAATTAGGGGACCCTTAAGGACCTACCTCGAATAAAGTAAATATGCAAACTGATTGTAGGCATGCCGGGGGAAAGGGTTCGCTTCTCTCCAAGTCAAATATTGTAAAATAGAATTAAGAGTGGACAGGTAGGTACTTTGAAATAGATACTTTGCCCTATTGGATTCATTCACCAATAATATATACAAAATGTAATGCTAAACGTCCATTTAGAGGAGATTAATCCTAAGATATAGCCTCCGCAACAAGGTATGACCATCTCTTAAGGTCAGAGAGCGGTTCATTCGGAGATAATCAAGAAACCGGACTTGGTTCAATCCTCATTGTCAATTGAACCTTTGCCAGTGTCATACTGTCATTGCAAAATGTGTCATTTTACCCCAGGAATTGGACCCATCGTATTTTCGGCTAGTTTTGTACTAAATCCGTGAATATCTGATCCCAGGATCCCTTAATTAGCAATTAAAATGGTTCAATTATTATTTTGTTTCGTGACTTTCCTATCCCTGGTCCTCCAGAGTAGTTCAGTGGCTTGTGAAAAAGATCATGAATTGGAAAAAGTTGAAAAGTTTGAAAAATCCCAAAAATTTATCCTCCCCCCGATTCGGGATCGAACAAATTCAACCGGAAATGAGCCATTATTGGGTAGGGTACGGATCCTTGAAGCGGGATCCATCCCTGAGAACTCACGTCGTGGAAAGAACCTTCATATGCCAGTGTTTAAAGGGAGCAGCAGCCGTTCCAAGCATTTGAGGGACTCTAAAGAGTCTAAAGAGTATCCTAATCTTGCTCCAGAACCAGGTCCATCTTACAATAGTGCTGTGGCACCTCCAAGGCCTACTGGAGGCGGCGGCGGAGGTGGAGGATACTCTTATTCTCATTTAAAACCGATTGGCCCTCCAATGGTAATTAAACCAACAATGGCACCAACACAAAACCCACCAGAACCTGAGCTTCCTCAACCAACTCCTCCACCACCAAGCCCAACTTCAGCTGAGACGGAAATCCCAATCATCGGAGGAGGAGATGAAGATGAAGAGGGGTTGCCACCAGCTCCTCCTCCGAGTGCTTTCGGAGTCGGAGACGAAGAATCAGCATTCCTCAAACCACATCTTTCAAAAAGGAAGGGTAGGCTGAGGACTACGGGGCCCTTGAGGCAATCTGAGAGGGTCTCATCCTTAGGAAGACTTGGAGGTGGATTTGGGCAAAAGATTAGCCCTGTAATACCGGAGGATCCTAATATTATTATGGGTAAGTAATAAGTATGCATTAAATTTTGAAGTATTTAACTGACATTTGAAAGAAAAAGTTCGCAAAATAGCTTTAAAACTTCATAAAAGATATAAAAGACACTCTGGAAATTTAAAAAAATCTTTATTTTGTACAGATTTCTCCTTTTCAAACATCAAATGCTTCCGCACAAATAAACGTGAATATTTTGGTGCAATGATCCACCTGAAAAACGGGTTCCACCTCCCCTATATCCGGGATAAACCCGAGGACTCGATGGCAGAATCAGCGGATTGTCGCTTAGAACGCACGGATTCATCCCAATCTTATCAAATGTCAATCTCGGATATGAAACGCTGTGGAGTAGAGGCTTGTGGAGATTCATACTGTCTTACAATGGTATTTCCTCGGGTTCCTACACTTGCACTGGCTGAAGATGAGGTCACTACAATTAAATGCCTCCCCCAGAAGCCTACGATGAGCGAAGCAAAGACCATCAGTTTTGCTGGAGATTCTCTGTAAGTTTTATCTATTTTTTTTGAAGCTATTAGAATTTTAAATTGAGTCTTTGAGAGCTAATTTATAATTTATGATCGATGAAAAGGGAAAGCCGAAGGTCCTCCTCAACCGTCGAAGGGGGTGGCCAAGAATTTGCGGCTGAGGTGGGCGTTTTTAGGCAGAATGCAGGGGCTAACAATGGGCTATTTACGAAACGAGTGAATTCCGGTGGGGTGGTCCAGCTGGGTGAACCTCTGCAGTTGAGGAGCGTCGTCCGTGGTGGAGACGGTAATAATTTATGAACTTATCAGAGCCTCAGAGGCTTCAATAAAACCGCAATCATAAAACTGTCCCTTTTACTTTCCTTTAATTCCGTATATTAACCATAGCAAAAGTTTTAACAGGTTGGGCCCATTCGAGGCTCTCTGATGTGAAAGTTTGGAGGATGCGAGATTCCTTTAATTCGAGGCTTGCAAAGGATTTAAATGTTCTAAATCCGAATGATGCTGCGGAAGTGATTACCCTTGTTGATGAGAATGGCTGCCGGAATCCAGAATATCAAGTGATTGCTGAAAGTTCGCCTCTAAAGGACCCGAGGAATGACCTCGTCTACCATTTCACTTTCAAAGCATTCCTTTTTCGTGGTCAGCGTGCAAATGAGCCGCTGATTGTCACATCAAAGGTTAAAGCTTGCCAAGATGAAGAGGAATGTGCAATTGTAAGAATTTTAAGCGCTTTAGATAGGAAATTAAATCTAATTCGTGGGCATTTTAGATTTGCGGAGGACATGCCGCTGAGAGTGCACCTCATCCATCGATTTTAAACCCACTCCAATCTCTAATTCGAAGATATCGAAGGTCAGGGCCTGTCGAGGTCAAGAATATCTCCTCAATTGTGCATGATTATTCATCTCAAATGGCACTCCGTGTGGTTGGACTCAAAGATCAGGTTAAAACCGTATTAAAAATTGATTTTAATGATTTTAAAAATTTAATTTAATTAAAATGCAGTCGGCCGCCCTATCAGAGCAAGATTTCCCTCCTGAGGAAGAATTCTGGCTAAGCTCCCGTGCAAAGACACCACTCCTATTTTGCGCTGAGAGGATGTTCGCGGCGGCTTTTATCGGCGCCTTCATAATGTTCCTCCTGAGTGGACTCACATTTGCCATCTTTTCCTATGTGAGACGTGGTAAAATTGATCAAAATATCTGCTCCTCAATGCTACCATTTGGTCAGGGCCCTCAATTATCTCCAGGGGGTCCTCCACCGAATGGTAGAAGCGGTCGAAATTATTTTCATCAACAGCCGGAAGGATCTGGGGGTTTCCAGCCACCTCCAGAGCGTCTCCCAAGCGGACAACCATCAATTCGCGGAAAATCTAGATCCAATTTTCATCCAGATTTAATTCGCAGAAATCCTCAACTGACTCCACCGATTAAAACACAAGACGAGGGGCCTAAATCCGGGATCCTTTCGAAGCCTCTGCCATCCCTACCACCTCTTCAAACATCAGATGAAAAGAGCGAGAAGCTTTTTACCAAATCTGATGTGGCCAAACTCCTCAAGAGGTTAAATTCTACAGAATTACGGGATCCTCCGAGGGAAGTTCAGCAAGAGATTTATGAGAGTATTGAGACGGAGCCTGGAGGATCAAAACAAAAGGATGAGAATGGATTTTACATTGTATATTGCGTTAATGACAAGGGCAAGAAGCGGATTTCATCAGCTCCAGGATCACTCCGTCAAAAAAGGCGGGGAAAAGGTGGCTCAGCAAAAGGGAAATCACTTGGAGGAAGTGTACCATCAATCCATTTTGATACAACAGAAATGGAGACTTCGGATCAAGGTGGGGAGGAAGAGGAGGAGGAAGGTTCTGATGATTCTTATGGTTTTAATCGAGGTGGAGGTCAAAGGAGGTCAGATCAGAGGCGGAGGACAGTGCGGAGTGTCAAAAGAACAAATCAAAAGAATAAGGGGATCCGTAGGAGGCTCTCCTCATTTTATCGAGAGATGAATCGAAGGTCATTTCATTCAACTTCGAACACTCCGAGTGCTCTCGCCGCCAATTCCAAGTTCTCTGGGCATTCAAGGGTCTCTTTTGCAAAGGATCAGAATAATAACAATATTAGAGCACCGAATTTCAAGCAGAATAACGGGGAGCTCTTCTCCCCAAACTCTTCACTTTCCTCTGACATGGATTCTGCATATTGCTCATCAACAATCTCCTCCAGTCCGCCATCAAGATCTGATCCCAACTCCCAAAAGATTAATATCCTCGGTCTACCACCCCTCCCACCTCCAAAGGCTAGGGACCCCCGGCCTAATTATGTAAATTACCCTTCCAATAGCCCACAATTCCACATTCCTCAACCTGCTCAAAGGAGAAGCGTCCATAATTCAACACAAAGCTATTTTGGGGGGAATCAATTCACAGATTCGAGTGTTAATGCTTGGGACTCTTCGCATATTGTTACACAGAATGAACAATCAACTCAGATCCTTATTATGCCTGAAACTAATGTTTAGACTCTTGATTAATTAAATTAATCAAATATAATTATATCTATAAATAATTAAAATATATTACACAATAGATATATAATTCAAAAAATATATTTTTTTATTATCGGATTGCGGATTAATTTTATAGTAGATTAATATCATTTAATTGGGAATTATTTTGGGATCCCATTGTGCAGTGGTAGAATACTCCGTAGAGCGTGTAGATATTTAATTCAAAGTACAATAAAGGGTTAATATAAACTATAGAGGATAAGCCCGAAATATAATAATTATTTTATATTCATGATATAATTAATTAACATTATAAATAAATAATATATTCCGAACATTTATAATACTGCAAATTAATTTTAATAAATAAAGCACATTCACAACCCTTGGCATCTTATTAAATTAATAAATAGTACGATACTTGCTCTAAAAGTCAGTCCAAAATCAAAAGAAATCTCAAGGATCTTTAAGGAATACTCGCCATATCCAATTTTATATCATTTTTAATAATCGGCAGAATATTATTATTGCATTTATCTTTGATTTCAAGGGCGGAGCACTCCTCATTCAATCCCTTGACCCTTTCATGCACAGCGTCCATGAAAATTCGGAGATCCTCCTCCTTTACCCCGGCATCATCCGATACAACGCAAAATCGGACACTCTGATCATATCTGACGCAACTCATCCCGAGCCCCGCTGAGGTCAACAGAGGCATCCAAGCTGAAATCTCAAGGACTTCATTCTCCCATAATTTGACCCTCCGAGTTGACTTGAAATATATACGAAAGTATACCAATGAGGAAACTATTTTAAATTAAATTAACTCACCCATGGCGCATTGCTAAAAATGATTGGCGTCCTCGCTGAATTCATTAACCCCTGCGTCACAAATGAGGGAAATCTCCCGAAGAATTTGAATAGACAGTAATTGACCATTAGATCAGGGCTTTGGAGGAGAATGTCAAGGGATCTCTTTGTACTCCGAAGGCGCTCCAGGGGTGTGGTAACGGTTTCCGGGGATGTATTCAGACCGAAATTGACCACAGTGAAATAATTTCGAGGTTTAATGTCCGGATATGGGATTAAAGCTGTAAAATAAGACTCGAATTAAATTAAAAAGATTGCTTTTTTGTCTTCTGTTTATATCCGTTAAAGATTTAAACTGTTATATGCACACCTGCAACAAATCCAACAACAGTCTCGTCCTTGACCTCCTTCCGTGTCAAACTAGCCAGGGATGAGGCTGTCACGGAAGCTAGAATAGATTGTACCGAGAATCCGCTAATATTCCTGATCCTCCGAAGCGTCTCAACGGAAATAGGCTCTCCCCAAGCATATGTCCTCGACCCTGAATAAGGTCCAGGGACAAGAAACTCCGAGGTCAAAGTAGATGCTTCGTAAACACTCCTAAAAATGGTCGTCGCAGCGTAGAGAGCACATTTCCCATAATATAAACCTTTTTTCCAGGCTGGGATATTAAATTTCTTCATGGGATCAACGCAATAAGGGAATGACCCATCCTTGACCTCGTCATACATGGTATTTCCAAACATGAGGAGGGTGCTACCACCATCCATGAATGAGTGATGAAACCGGAACACCACAGCAGATTTTTCTTGAATTTCCCCCGATCCCCGATCCTTGTAAATTAATCTCGGGACGAGTATCTGCTCCCATTGAGGCTTCTCTTCATCCATGTCATCCGACCATTCGGTAGCAAGTCCTCTGAGGAGCTCTTCCTCCGTTCTAGGACCCCCTTCGAGGATTGAGATATGATTCTCAAGGGAAAAATTCGGACATTCTTTCCAAACCCAATATCCGAGTCTCCGAGTGAATATCCGCTTAAGACGATGGTAAGGTCGCTCTCCTGAGGGCGTCTTATATTCAATAATATGCTTGGCGAATTTGTCCACGTATTCCTTTAGGTCGAATTTATTCTCGTATACAAGGATGCTATAAAATTGGAATTTTAGGGTCATTTTTAATTTTTTTAAAGATAATTCGAACCTCACAATCATCCTCGCATTGCCTCCTTTTTTATAAGACCATACAGCGTCTGGAAATTGTCGAGAATATTTAAATTTTGCAAGAATTGGCAATTTTTTTAATTATAAATTTTACCACAGCCATCCTCGAGGAGACTGATCTTCTCGGAGCTCCTGAACCGAAAAATAATCTGATTTAAAATACCACGAAGGATCTCGTTGAGAGTAAAGATGATGAGGAGGATTGGAACGAAGATTAGTGTCAATAGAATTGATAAAAAAGCTTCGGAAATACATAGGAGCACTTGTATCATTAGAGTTCCGGCTCTAATCACTAGCCGAGCCATTGGAAATTAATTAAAATTTGCCAATTAGGTGCATATTATTATTGAATTAATTTAAATGGGGGATCTCGAGAGCGAGGAACAATTTTGACACGGGTGCGAGGACACTGCACATCCTTGTGGGCTAAACGCAATTAAAACACTGATAATCCCTCAAGTTTGACCAACTCTGAGGACGAGATAGAATGAGAAACGGTATATTTTATGTTAGCAATTGCTCGAAAGAGCGGATTTAATTCTATTTTGGGGTTTTAGCCCCCGAGGGTGGTTGCTCTACGACAGATCTTCCCTCGTGTCTGGCCCTTTTGATTGCCTCGACTCTAAAAAGAGCCGTTGTTATCCTATCGCCCTCCTTAACCACACTCCTTCATCTACTACGAACTTTGCAATGTCTGTCAAGTGCACTTTTAATAATAATTTAATTGAGTCCATTTAATAGTGTTTTTTTTATTATCCCCATTAGGACCTTGACCATTAAGGCTTTAGCGTTTAACTTTTAAATGAAAAATTCATATGGGTATAGCTTAATACGATTAAATTATGCAATACCCCCTTAAGCATGTGCTTTTTTAACTGAAACTACCCCTAAAAGCGAGCGGATGTTACTCAATCCAAAGCTAATCTAATCTAACCTTTGGCTGTTTGGGTCAATCACTAATTTGCTGATGCTACTTACCTACCGTACTAATACTCAATTAGTACTACTAGTAGGGGAGTACAAGTGAGAGTATATTCCCAAGTAAGGGCTGCTGAGCATGAAATAAGTAATTAGAGAAGACATTAGAGCAAATAGTGTGAAAGAGTTGAACCGAAACACCCATTAGAATGTATACTTTTTCATACATTTTAAATTAAAAGGGTCAATATTAAAGTGCCCTGCTTGATAGTACTACTTAGGATTAGGTACGAGTAGTACCCTACCTATGAGATTTACTACTACCAAGTGGTAGTACCAAGTGGTAATAGTACAATACAATGCATATTAATAATTTCAAGTTTTTAACCCATTCAGTATTTCATGAGTGCAAATTGGGTTTTTATTGAAAAGGGATAGTTAACGTGAGCGCACATGCCATTATGAGAAATCTAATAAGAATTTTCCCAAGTCAAATGAAAGGTCAGGGGTCAAAGTTGTAAAACCAGAGTATACTAATTCCTTTAATGCTAGCAGCTATATGAATATTTAGCCACAAGTACTTACATGCCCTTTTCGTAGGTATTAATTATGATAGAAATTCATACCTATTGACGAGAGCCTATATTAGTAATACAATGTATAATACTTGTAAGTTGTACCATATTATGATATTAGTATTGGGCTTATGATTGATTATTCAATAGTTAGATTGATACGATAGTATTGTAGGTTTAGATTTTAGAAAATAGATGCATCTGATTTTTGAATACGAGTACTAGTAAGCATACGATTAGTTACGCACTATATTTTATTGATGGTAAACAGATTTTAAGATCCTTAGGATCGATTAACATTAATATAGGTACTTATATCTGTATTATAGGACCAATATATATTGTCCAACTTACTCGTACTTAAGATTAGTTAATGTACGAATTTGGCACGATACTTATAAATATAAGTTGTAAACCAAACAAATGATATTTGATGCAATTCACATGATTTTGTACAATGCAATGCCAAGGCCCAAGAATGAATCATTTTAAAAGAATGGTCACAAGGGCACGTAGAATTTCCAGTCTTTCAAATAAATGCTTTCTGGATCGGCGATTCCGCATAGATCGGCAAGTTCCTCGCAAATAACCAATTGGTCTAATCTAAATTTAATCATTTATTGCAGAAATGCTCAAATCAATCTATCTGACTGGACCCCATTCCTCGGGTAAAACAACCCTTGCCAAAGCGCTCCAGTCTCAACTCATCCAAGAGTTATCTACACCCATTCCGCTGGTGGAAGAGGTTGCTCGTAAAGTGTTAAGAACCGGAGGATTCACCGCAAATGATCTTGAGGGTCCTCGCTGTCTAGATCTTCAAATGGCAATACTTCAAGCACAATTCCACGCTGAGAATCTCATCTCCGGTCGCTTTATTTCGGACAGGTGTGCTCTAGATCCGATTGTCTACGCATTTAATTACGCACCAATGAGTGATGATTGGACTAAATTGACCTCTACGAATGAATGGACACTCCTACTGGACAGATATCGGGATAAATCCAAGTCCATTGTCATTCTGGTAAAACCCAACATCAAATTCATGGAGGCCGATGGAGTGCGCTTTGTCACACACGACTGGGATATATTGAGAGCATTGGGGGAAAGCTTTGAAGAACGCCTGACTCATTTCGGAATCCCTTTTCAAATCATTCCTGGAGAAATTATGGACATTGGTGAGCGAGTGAGCATGGTCAAGAATTGGATTAGTTCATAGCAAAGATCTTTTATTCCCTCTTTTATATAAATGTTCTGGAATTATATTAAAATATTTGTTTGATTTATTTTAAATTGTAATCTTGAAGTGTTTAGCATTCTGCCAGATCAGGACGTTTAATATTAGACAAATCCGTTAAATGTTTCTCCGTATCTTGAATGAATTTGCTGTATATTTCTGGATTAACCGCATTCTTCATGATTTGCTAATAAAATTTTAAAAAATATTAATGATTTGAAGGGCTCTAATTTCATTTATTAAAGCTTTTACTACCTGAAATGTAGCAATAACTTTATCACAATTTGTAATCCCAACTGAAATGTAATTGTAAGGCTGCTGCTCATTGGGGAATAGACTTTGAAACAATACAATTCCTGAAAGAAATAAAACATTTTAACGTTTAATTAACCAGAAAAATTCCAAAACTTACTATTGCAAAAGGCGAAAAGGCAATCGAGGGTCTCCTCAATCTTGCTGCTGACTTTGCTCCAATTTGCATCAACAAATAATCGCGCTAGAGCTTTTTGCAGGCTCGAGAGGCTCTTGTCCCATGTTTGACAGTCAAGCGGTTCGAATTTGACCTCCCCCGAGAGTTTCCCATCTTCCATTAGGTAATGCGAGGCTACGAGAACATCAGCGTAAGCTCTACAAATTTTGCTACTTTGTGGAGGCTGGAAAAAAATAGATTTTGATCATAAAAAATTTTAAAAACGCTCCAAATCCGTTTAATTCATACTTACAATGTTCATAACTTGTGCAAGAAGTGTCAGGAGTGGTTTCCTATATTTCACCAAGCTCTTATCCCCTCGAACGTCTTCAATATTGAGGCAAACCGCTTGAGAAAGTACCAAAAGTATCTTTTCATCCTGGAATTTCCCACCCTTGAGCTGTACTATCTTTTGGTAAGCGGATATAGACTCGGAGAAATCCCGAAGTTCAAGAGAAGTCCCCAAATAATTATCCCAAACTTCCCACGATTCATAATTGCATTTGATAGCTTCTTTTAGGTAGATATACGCTCTTTTTTTATTTTGTAGGTCACCCATATGAAGTTCTGCCTTCGCTAGATTATTCCAAGCTTGGAAATTATCATTATCAAGTGTAGTTACATGAAGATAGGATTTGGCAGCAAGACTCCAATTCTCAGTCTGGATACAAGCATATCCAAGCCGCATACGTGTAGGATTATCTAGTGGATTTAGGGCTACACTCCTCTCGAGGAATTCCACCGCTGTTTTGTATTCTTTTCGAGCAAAATGATAATTTCCGAGCTGTCTCATTGCTTTTGCACTCTTCTCCCCGCTTAGCTCCCAAGCTTTATTGTAGCATTCGATTGGATCCGCTGGGAATTCATCATCAAATGTCGAATTTGGCTTCATTTGAGAAATCAAATCTCCGAGAAGGATCCAAAACTTTACAGAATTCCCATTCTTTCGTAATTCATTGGCTATCAGCTCTCTTGCCTTCATATTTTGTTCTATAGCCATATAGCAAGTTATACAAGACTCCCATACTTTGAGTGAAAGGTAAATGTCCAGGGCGGATTTGAATAGATTGAGAGATTCAAGAACTTGTGCCAGATTTAGCTGAAATGATCAAAAAGAATTTATTTTTTTGTGGTAAATTATAATGATAAATTAGTCTTACATTCAGCTCGGGGATTCGAGGCAGATTAGCAGCGAAAAAGAGCAAGTTTCTTGCTTTGGGGCTTGGCTTGGAATTCTCAATTGCTCCATTGAGCTCCTCAAATTGCTTCATAGCTCTCTCGAATGTCTTGGTCTTTCCCCTCTCGTATTTAGATCGAGCCAAAAGTGTTGCAAATTGAATTGCCCAGCTTTTTGGTGTTTTTAGAAGAGTCTGTAATGAATAATACAAGTTTTTGCAATTTTAAATGAACCATGTAATTAGGTAAATGGGAGTCTTACATCACAATAAGCTCGGCATTCACTCTGGAAGAGCTCTCCATCATTTGCCTCAGTGCAAGTCATCAGGTAGCTAAAAATCAATCATTTAAAAAATAAATTGATACAATATTTAAAAAAACGCCAAGTTTTAAGAAATCTAACTCACAATTTCATAAATATAACAGCGAGTTGTGTTGCAGAACACTCCCCAATTGATTCTGACCCCTCTTCGTCATCCAGCTTGACATTTTCCAGTAATACTTCGTCATTTATGAGCACAGGCTGGTTAAAAAATTCAAAATTAGTACATTTAAATTGCTATATTTATTCTAATGGAAGTTTTAAACAAATTGAACATACATAGGGTTGACCAGACTCTAGGAATTCTTTTGTTAATTCGTTATCTTCCCTCGGTGGGGTTGAAGCTTCGATTTTAAAGCGTACCACAAGCTGAGGAAGGGATTTTTCTTGAAATTTTGTCCTTTTACCAATGATTCCTAATTAAAAAATTATAAAAATCCATTGGTAAATTGTAAATTAAAGCGTATTTGAGCTTTTTTGGACCCACCTTTGCTTTCAATGGACATGGATGACAACTCTCTGGCCTTTTCAAAATTCTTTTTAGCATTAGAAATATCGTAGTAATGAAGGTAGATTGGTACTAGCTCCAAATAATAAAGTATATTGAGTTCAATATGCTCAGATTCACGATCAAACTCCCAAAGCACATCAAATTGTATCCCCTTTTGAATCTTGCTCCATAATTCCGTTGACCTTTCCTCCAGGATCCTTTGGTGAAGGAACAAAGCTCGCATCCTCCACCATTTGGCTGATTTAAAGTCTTCCTCCACAGCTTCAAGAAGTCGCTCCGCAATTAAAAGGAGGACCGGGTACTCCACATGAGTGTACATCTCTTCGCCATCAAGAATGATTTCCGAAGAGGATCCTTTTGATATTTGGGCGAGAAATTCTTTGATTGAGGACGGCAAACTTAGGTCAGATGGTCCAGTATAATTCAGTTGAAGGTACATTTCAATAAGCCGCACTCCATTGCACAGCAATTCCTCTGATCGATTCTTTGTGTAACAACTGCACAGAATTAGAGCAATTAATTAGATTATTTAGTAATTTAATTAATTAATTAATTAATTGAACCTCAAATCGCGGGGTAAAAATTCTTGAATATTGTCCGCTTCAAAATTGGGAAAAATTTTGAATAAATTGAATTCAAAAGTGGATTTTTGGTGGAGGAGCTGGTACTCAATGTCCTTTAGGTCGTCCATGGTCCACGCTAATTAAAAACTAGCTAATTAACTCTAATTAATTAAAATTAATTAAAAAATTGAATTATTTTGTGATTCCGGCTCAAACACATTGTTTTTGAATTTCGTGAATCGCAAGTTTTAGCTTACCTAAACGTTGAACAAACGTTACTTTTTGAGGCTTCGGAATTTGATTTTTTTTAAATATTTTAAAATTAATTGTTTTTGAGATGATTTTTATTAAAAATTAATGTTTTATTGATTCATACAAAAGAGCACAATGTACACAAAAATATTTATCTTTTGAATCATAATATTCGTTCATTTGGCTTAAAAATAATGGTTGGAAATGTAGGAGTAGGAAAAAAAGTAGGAATTGGACATGGATTTTTACAAAATAATTGGATAAAAACAAAATTATTAAAAATGTCCTACAAAAATTGAAATAGTATGGCTTTATAATGATTTAAGCGTTGTTATCGGGTGGGTTTGATACCCCCTTCTTGTCCATTTGGAGAGATAATCCATTGGAATAGCTATAAAAAATTAATGAAATTAATTACCATCCAAAAGAAATTGTTTTTAAATTAAATTAATTCAAACCTGGAACTTTCTTGCCTGAAATTCAATAAAAATAAATTAAATTAAATAATTTGAGTAATTTGCTACGTACTTTGAATGTCCCTGCAGCCATCAACAGATAATAAGTCCACATTCTGTAGAATCTCTCGTCAAATTCCTGAAAAAAATCGCAAAATTAATACCCCAATTTACTGGATTTTTAAATTTAGATAAAATGGGATTTACTGGATGTGTTTTTCGAAGTTGTGGCCAACCTCGCTGAAAGTTCTCATTCCATGCAACCAGAGTTCTATAATAATCATATCCGATATTTTGGAAATCTTCCAGTACAAAAAGTCCATCAATATTTTTGGGGACATCCGTAATATAGGGAAGGCGGCCATTGGGGAAGATATATTTGTGGACCCACGGATCAGTGACAAACATGTCTTTATGTCCAACTCCTGTTAAGCAATAAAATACATTCATTAAAGTCATTTCACAATGCGATTGACCTAGATCAATCATTTACCAATGGTATGCACTAAAGAAAGTCCATCCTTTTTGAGCATCTTCTTAATAAGCTCAAAGAATCCTCTGTAATTATGCTCTCCAACGTGTTCCTGATGGGGATGGCAAAAAAACTTGTCAAAATCAAAGCATCAAAGCAATTAAAAAAATGATGTAGCATTACAAATAGACCGACAGAGACAACTCTGTCAAAGGATTCAGGTTTCTCTTGGTCGACAATATCCCGATAATCGCAAAGTCGGAGATCAACTGGAAGCCCCTTGCATGTTTCAGCGGCTAAAATGACATTTAATTAAATTTAAGATTGAGATCAAGAGCAACAATGCATACCATAAGCCATTTGTTCTCGAGAAATGTTGACCGAGACGACAGAAACTCCGTGATTTTGAGCCAAATATTTTGAAAGTCCTCCGAAACCGCATCCGAGGTCAAGTACCCTCATTCCAGGTTTAAGCTCAAGTTTTTCCGCAATGAGCTGCATCTTATGGATCTGGGCTTCCCCGAGGTTGGTCGCACCTCGACCCCAGTAGGAGCAAGTGTAATTCATCGAGGAGTCAAGCATAGTCTCGTATAGATCATTTCCTATTTTAAAATACCAAAAATGATTAACGGGTAGGGTTCAATTCAAAAGTAATTAGTTTAGGTTTGGACCTATATCCAAAATCCAAATATACTTTGTAGGAATCTAGGATATATCTAGAGCTTTCGAGCCGATGATCTACAGCTTGGCTAATTTGTCAAAATAGATATTCTGGATTCAATCAATCAATCATTTCAATTCTACAGGTCTATTCTTGTTTACAAATTGTTTGGCAGAACGGTATCTAGCAATTTCTAATATTTTGGCGTGTAAGCTCCCATGAAATATTTAATGGCTTAAAAACAACTCATAATACTGATATTTTAAGTTACTTTTGTGGTTTTAATTCACTGATATATTAATATGTGGTGTACATAAATATTTTATACGATATAATATTTATATTATAATAAAGATATATATTATCTTATTTGACCATTGATATTTAATATTGAATAGGGATGGATTGATAGATAGGATATTGAATCTGATAGATATAACCCGTTTTTCTCAAGTTTATCTGACCCAAGACCTACACGCTATTAACTAATAGTAGTAATTCCTCACAAATAGCTGATAGATAGGAGTAGGTCATTTCCTACCTAATGTAATAATAGGCAAAAAATATCAATCAAACAGGTTCATGCACTTTTATTTGGACCTGTTACGTAAGTTTTATTACTTTTATTTACACATACCTATATCTATTTTTGACTTTGGCCATCACTGTTACAAAACGGGAATACTCGATGAGGATCAAGTTTCCCAATAAAATCAGACACCCAGTGACCAACTAACATTGGGACGGATTTGATTGCCAATTTTATATAACCTGAATCGTGCAAAAAAGTTAATTGAAATGCATCTTCGCCTAAAAGTGAAATTACTGCATGCTTAATTGCTATTAAATGGAGGGCAAATATCCCTTTTATAGGAAATTCATCTATTGGGACGGACAACGCAACCGGCAAATTGGACTTACCAATATCGTAATGCGTCTCAATGACATCATGGATCCTCTTCTTTGTCTAAAACAAATCAAATCAACTTAATTAAGGACCCCCCATTTAAAACCGGTCAATATCTTTGAAATACCTGAAGGTTTAGAGCTCCCAACATGAGATGGTTGAGCATCCTGGAGAGGAAAGATTTGTCAAACTCGAGGGTACCAGTTCGGAAGAGTCGGTATGCAAATTCCACGAGATCCTCGCAGTCCCAAACACCTGTATTTCCAATATTTGATTAATATTTGCAAGCCTCGATCAATTTACCCCCTTAAAACTTACCATCCATATAAGCTTCTCCCAATCCAAGTGATGCTTCAATTGCAACTCGATTGTAAAACTCTTTCTCTCGGTTCTTTTTGATCTTAGGGTCCCAGGGATTGGTTCCATTGTTAACAATCCCCTTCTCCAAGGTCAGCCCGTCCACATGAGATTTAACGAAATTGGTTAGGAGGGATCCCCCGAGGAGGAAATGTCGGATCTGTTCAATTTTAATATAAATTATGCAAATTCTGATGGATTAAATATCAAAATCTGATATAATACCCATACAAAATGTATGTAGAACACAATCTTAGGTCTTACCTTAACATATCCAGTAAGGATCCATGAAAGAACGGCAAATACCACCTCACGCATCTTAACTCTGGCTCTAAACTCGAGCTTCTGAGCCTTCTCCAACCCTTCGTACAAATCCTGAACGGAATAAAACTGCATTTTTCCGGGGGTGGTTTATTTAACACCTACTTTTCTATAAATAAATTCACAAATACGGTTAGTCCCTAATTTTAGGAATTAAAGGTCCGTTAGCACTACTTGAAATGGACACTTTCTCTCCGGACTTTGGTTTAAAGGTGTACCCCCAAACCCTTTAAAGCCCTATGAACTTTGGGTGTATTAATATCACAGCTCAGCTATTCTCGATGAGCCCAAGGATCGCTGACTGAAAGCTCTAAAGAGTTCTAATGACAAGAGTTAACTGTGCTTCGCGATCAGGTCTCTGTCACCTTTAAAATCCCTCCTTTGTTCACCCTCAGCCCTCGTAGCGAGTGTACAAAAGGGTTTGTAATTTAACTATAGGCTAACCCTTTCCACCTTTCTTTGCTAAATTATTTGGCGGCCCATAATTCAAGTTCTTTATTACATTTGCGAGCTTTTGCTAATAAGTAAATAAGGGTATCTATTGTAAAAGTATATTCAAAAGATTCTTGAGGTATCCTACGGACCTACTCGTAGGTAGACTCATCAACAGGATCATAGACTGCGAGTACTTTATTATTTGCTCATAAAAACACCATATGGGGACTTTCAATTTCAGGTTTTTATGCAATCCCCCATCGCCGCCTCAAGCAAAAAGAGACAAATCCAGTTGTGGACATCACGTCGTAAGCGAAACTCAACCTACAAAACAAAGACGGAAATATTTGACCGAAATCCTTTGAAGAATATGGGTTAGGCGAAGCAAGACCAACCAAGTCGAGTGGACTGTACGTTAATTATATTACCTAGGGCTTGACGAATGCCTCGAATACATGTCTAGATATATTTTTATAATATTAGCTAATAAGGGATGCCAAAAAAGTGAGATCCTCTCCTCCCCCCCTCCCTTAAAAGATCCATATCTCTCCAATTATGTGCAATTCCTATATCCCTCGTACACAGTTACATAGCATATTCCGTTTGGTCCACCCCAAAAACCAGTTTACAAATGCCTCCCTTCAGATATATTGTCTTTTGAGCCTAGCACACACATATGTGCTTGCAATGTTTGCTTTTTTCAGTAGGAACAAAAAAGTAAATCATATAGGAAATGCACGCTTATAACTACTTATGCTAAATAAGTTAAGCAGGTAAGAAATCGAGGAACACAGTCACCCAAACAAGTCCCTATAATGTGTATTGTGATGCATCTATAGGTAATTCGAATTATATACTTTTTTAATGCATTGATTTCATGATCTCTGATCTCACTAGTTGACATTCCATCATTCCTGATCGTAAGGTATTCTCTATAAGCTTATAGCCGCCCCCCTCGACCCCTCTAAATGTCAATTAAATATCAAGGTATGACTCAACAGTATAATCTTCCTCGTGTGTGTACTCTGAAGCCTTAATTTAAAGATAATTTGTAATAAATAATGAGGTTACCTATCCTAAGCTATATAATACAAACTCTCTATGCTAGTAGGTACCTATTCTAAAATCTATAAGATTATATCGGCTATTTTTTCATTGGCATAATATGCAATTCTAAAAAAAAATCTATTACATCTTACCAACTCTGTCATGTTACTCATGTACTACCACCTAAATATCTACATGATTTACCAGTTTGGTAATTGAATAAAAAATAATCTAAAAAATCATATTTCTCAGTCTTTTGAGCTTTGATAGAAAGTTTGACAGGAGGGTAGTAGATTAGTGGATTTTGATTTGTGCCCATTAGCGAAAGGGAAATACAATATTTGATGAATAAATAATGGGGCTAATAAGCGGCTTGAAGTTTATTACTTTTATTACATTATATTACCCACAAATTGGCTTAATAACCTATAAACTATTACTCCAAATTAATTTTAATTCCTGATGCATATCATATGTAAAGTGCGAAACATTTTGCATGCAACTATTTCTGATATTTCGAGGAGATCAATGGCACTAATTTCATATAATTTATTGAATTTGCCAATTTAAATTAAATATAATATAAATTTAATAATATAAATTTGACTATCTCAAAATTATCTAGCTGATTTGCTTGTAAATCTCATTTTAATTGAACAGTAATTTAACTCTTACTGATAAAGGCCTTGAATTTGGAAAAAAAGGTATCAAAACTTTCTTGAAATAGTCATTAAATCAGCTTGATTAATTAAGGGGCTCCCATGCTTTCTCAATTCTTGGCTATTCCACGTGCGATTAATTAAAAATCTTTTAAATTTCGATTGATAAACGGTGACATTCGATTCTTATAGGCAGCACGCTAATCCTTAGGTGCAATAAAATATATTTAAGCAATTGCAACAGCAATTGATTTAAGATTTCTTGAGAGAAATCCTCTTATCACGCAATTGGAAATTGTTATCTTTAAGACTGTAATTTAAATCATTTTAAAACGTTATCTATACAGCGTTCTAGCACCCTAAAGGGTTGCAAACAAATTGAGGAAGCAATAAAATGAAATTTTGCGAAATGAATGAAAAATTTGTACAATTCAAACTATAAATTTTGCGGAGCTCTAAGCCCATTGATACGTTATAAGGGTCATAAAAAGGGCAAAATCGATTGAATGAAAGTTTAAAGAATTGAATATTGGGGATAATTCACGTGCCATAATAAAATATAAAACATCTGCCTACGAAAAATTCGCCAATTGGGTCAACAAAATCTGCGATCCTCTCGGGATGAATGGATTTGGCGTAGATTGATTCTTGATGATAAAAATAGGAATAAGCTATCCATATTAAATTGATTAATAAATATTTGTGTATCGCCTTTTTATGAAATCGTCAAATACAAAGTAATATCTGAATTTCATAATATACCTATCTAATACTATAATTAAACAGACTTTCGAAACCGCAAGGTAAGGCGTCATCCGCTTCAATTACGGGGGAATATGGAAGACTTCCAAGTATATAAAAACTCTCGGCTCTTTGTCCTTGAATCTTTTTAAGAAATTCAACTATTTCCAAACATAATCAATTAAAAGTGATGAAGATCATTTGTCTTGTAGTAGTTTTGGTCATCGGGGTGACAGCGGTGACCGCTGAGGAATTCAAGGTAAATTTGAGCAATCTTCAAATGATTTCCAAATTCCAAGCGCTAATAATGGTCTTATAGGAGGACTCAAGGGATGTAGTGCCAGAGACGAAACAGTCAAGTATCTTCACCGTGACAAGGCAGCCCACGACACAAACAGGTATTTGAATTTTTAAAATTAATTAATTAATAAATTATGCACATATTACAAATACCGATTGCACACAGTCACCTATACGAGGAACGCTGATGGAACTTGTTCGAGGGTCACCCTATTGGGGTAAAAAAAATGTTTATTAGCCCATTAAATTTGCAAAATCCACGGATCATGAGTGGTTAATTATATAGCTTATGAAGAAGCGTGGCAATTGATTTACTCGCTTAATAATTAATAATTATGTATTTTTTTGCATTTATTAGATATAACATGTACAACCAGCCCGTGTACCGAGTGGAAAACTTGAATACTGGAGGTGCGGCTCAAATAAAAAAATCCTCTAATTGCAATTAAAATTTTGAAACCCTTTAAAAGGATCCACCCTCGTGTCTTACAATCAATATGGAACTGCGTAAGAAGCTTACCTTCAATAAAATGCTAATTAGAATTTAGAATTTTAGATTGATGGCTTTAATTTCTATAAAGGGGCACTTATATTGAACGACAAGGAACAGCTTCCAATGGAGTGTAAAATTCAGATCCTAAAATATAAATGCATTTTAAAATATAAAATTCCTACATTAATTAGCTACTATACTTGTGGTAATACGGCTCCTGCTCCAGGTACTAATTATTCCCAATTAAATATCATATTCATCATCGAATATTATATTTATCAATGTCCATGTCCTATTTAGCCCCTGTAGCTACAACCACCCGAGCTCCAGTTCCAGTCGACCAACCAACCACAACTGCTGCTGTAATTAACGATATATTGAAAATTTAATTAATTATTAATTGCCTATCCTTTAAAATAAAGCCGGTTGGCCCAAGTGAGCCAGCACCTGCTCCTCAAGTCATCTCAACCGTTCCAGCGACATGTACTACAATTAACTCGACCAACTTGTTCACAGTAATGCCCATATACATATCATTAGCGTTAAATTTGCCTTTATGTCACATAATATTTGGTCAATAGGTCACTACTCCAGTCGCAAATCAACCGGTGAATCCTGTGACCAATCCCGATGGGACTACTTCTCAACGCCAGCTAATTGGGTTTGTGAAAAATAAAGTTTAATTTAGTTTGAATGAAATTAATTATGGATTGATTATTCTTCCAGGTACAATTGTCTGGGTCAACCTGTTTATCAGGACACAAATGCCAATGGAACGACTTCCCTTGTGACAACCGATGGAACCGGAAGACAAGCCTACCAAAACTCTACTGGTATTCAATTATTTATATAGATAATTATGTCAAGTTCATGCTAAAGTTTTTTTCTTCACTTTCCAGGGTATGACACTTATCTGAGATATGGACAAAAAATTTAGTCAATGACAGATATTAAATATCCTATTTTTCCCCTGAAAGGACATTTTTTTATGATGTCGCTGCCCCTGCAACGGCCACCGCTGCTCCTGGTCCAGCTCCTAACATTGGGTCGTCAAATCCGGGGCTGATTTTTATACGATAACATCTTCTCACATTACCCAAGTCCAATATTAAAGTTTTAAATCAATAAAAGCAATATACAGATATTTACAATTGAAGCAATGACTCATTTACTCGGAGATTATCTAAATCCTCTCGGGTTTCATTATCGTTTACACAATATACTGTAATATGTATGTCATCGTAGGGTCTTATCTTATCAAGTTTGACAGTAAAGATTATCATTTAAGTAAGTTCTCAGATAAGATTTATCCAAGCCTAAGCTCAAGTTTCACTTCAAAGCTTCAAATTACCCTTGTGGATTCCTAGAAATTCGGGAAAGCCTGCAGAAAGCTTGTGAATCTGAAAAAGGGAGGATTTTTCATCCTGATCAATGAGAAAGAATTACTTCTCTGAATCTTGAATATATCTATAGCTATACAAAGATAAAGAGCTCTGAATTGAAAGTATTGTAATGGGTATGATCATTAAAAATCGTCACTCATCAGATTCAGCATCTCGCCTTCATAGATATTTAAAGTATATAGGCCTTGTACTAGATTTTTAAAGAGTTCTGGAATTACTTTGAGAGATTGACTCAATCCTAATTCTTAAGCACTCGTATGAAAGGAATGCATAGAATAGTAGTACCTACAGTACAACTTTAAAATTAAAAGCTTGATGAAATCTTAAATGAAAGAAATCTTAATACTGATAGTTACATTGATCTACATAATAATATAGAGGATCTCATCAATCGAGCTTTGAAAACCTAATATTTTCAGCATACCTAATCCTAAGTTAAAAATATTTTATTTACTAGTAAGTAGTAACGTACCCAAATGTATAATACCATGCAATTTTATATTTCCCCTAACCTTAATTAATTTGCAACTCTTGCTAATTTGATACATTAAAAGCTAGATATGCTACAATATTTAAACAACGCAGCAAACTAATTAGCACTAACAAGCTGCAATTCATTTCAGCCTCGTCGTATAAAATTATAATCCTTTTGGCCTTTATTATATCTAATCTTTATTTCATATCAATTCATGTGTTTTTAATATTAGTTTATAACATTTATATTAGTTTCATACATATTATTTCGGTTCATAACTTCATAACTCATAAGTACCTACTACTATAATAGTACTAGTACCTATTAATAAACGAGTTATTCACATTTTCAATCCGTATTACGGATTCCATAATATGGAATCCATATGCCTAATCCTATAGGCTATATGTATGCATTATATACAATATTAATATTATGTATTTGCAGGACTAAGAAAGCCTGAGTAAGAAATGTACGGATACATAAACTAATTATCTACTGCTACAACAAATATATTTATTACTTTTCGAATTAGCCTGATACCAACGGATTAGTTGATTGGCATGCTACAATATTTCAACAGAATATCTAATTGGTATCTTAAATACGATACATATTATAATGCTAACGCTAAAGTTAAACCCTAAATAACATTAAAAGTAAAAAAGAATTTACAATTTCTCCTGACTTGCTCCTCGCAATTATACAACGATATATCCCTTCACAGTCCATTCCTTTTCAAGTAGTCCGCAAAAGATGTAAATCCCCTTGAATAATTTAGTAGCAATTTGCAAATTATGGGGAGCCTAGTGCGCGGAAATACCTCCATGAAATTGATATGAGCAAAAATATCGAGTACAAAATACATGCTCAGACCCCTCGAATAAAAACAATGTCAACTTTTGATTGCTCAATGCGGCTTGTCCAAAGAAAAATAAAAAAACTGCCATTACAATTATACTTAAAGCCATATCATTAAATAAGTCTCGGATAATTCTTATATATTTTTTAAACTGGGTCAATTCTATAAACCCGAGTAGCTTCAAAACCTTTGGACCCTTTGAGTCTCGACGACCCTTCTTAGAAATCTTGGACAAAGTCTCAAATAACCCTCGAGGACCATAAAATTTTTAAAAGCGTCCCCAGAATTTTTTTGCTCCTCAAACATTAAAAGGTATCCTTTTAAAATATATCAAGTTGCCCACATCTTTCTCAACATCCTTTGCCCCTGATGGTCAATCCACATATTTTATTTCAGTCCTTGAAATGTGCTTGTAAACCTTCAACTTCCTGTTAAAAAAATTGTTTTTGGTCAAACTACACTATAGCTTATAGGGGCCACTTGTTGGCGTCTATCTGTCTATATGCCAGGCCCCAATCTTGCACTGTTTATTTCGGGAGATTTAAAATTTCTTATTCGAGTTGGACTTTGCTGATTGCACAGCCCGTTCCACTCTTTCTATTTTTAATTTTCGAATTAAATTCTTGCCCTACAAAAAATTGTAAATAAACAATTACTGATACATAAATCAAGCTGTTTTTTAGCCATATTATTTTGCCTAATTTTTTTGTGACGTCCCCCCTCGGAAAAAAAGGTGTTTCCCCAAATTATTTTTACACGTGCATTTTTTTGAAAATAAAATCTTAATAAAATAAATTGTGGTAGAAATTTTTTAATTTTCAGGACAAATCTGCATTCCTCTGGAACAAGGACAAGGGTGACGTCGAGGCTGTTACCACAAAGGACTAAACGAGATCCTTCGTTTCATGTAAATAGGTAATTTGGAATTTAAATATCCTGAAAAATCAGGAAAACGTAATTCTAAAAACGTATTCCTAAAAACGTATTTCTAAAAATATTTTCCGTGAATTAATTTGGAATTTTGAAAATGTCGACTCGACTCCCATTTCATAATTAATCTGTGATTTAATTGTTTTTGTAAGCAGTTTAGCAATGTATTAATTAAAGGTGAGGAAGACGCTAATTTAAAAGTGCTGAAAAGTATTGATTTTAAGAATTAATTCAAGTGTAAATAAGTTGTAAAAGTTTAGAGTGTCTTTATGGGCTTTAAAGTCAATTAGGCAATTAATTAATTGCTCATTCATTCATTTAAATTTATTGAATAATTGTTTAATTGACCATTGTCTTTTTGTTTTTGTTTTGAATAGATCGTATACCACAACGTGCAACATTTAAAAGAATGTCTACTTCTCCACCGAACGTCGGGAATCAATGGGATAAGGAATTGGAAGCTATTAATTCCGAACTTGAGGGCAGTAGCAAGTTGAGTAACCCCAAGGGGAATTTGAGCAAGATTGATAGCGAGCAAATCCTACTGGAGAAAAAGTGTATTGTTCTAATTAAGCTAAAAAAGTATTGTGATGCTGTCGAGGAGGGGTACAAGATAATTGGAAGACATGGGCCTAGGTTTGTACGCCATTTACTAATTAATTGGGCATTTCTTTAATTAATTATGACTCTTTTTCCTCCATTTTCAGAACGATAATTTATAAATGTGTACTTATCGGTTTAGCCAAGCTTAATAAAGTAAGAATGATTGTTTTTAAATTGAGTAATTAGTAGGTACTAATTATTAATTAATCATCTTTTCTAAACTTTACAGATTGAAGAAGTGCATACGGCGCTAGACACGTGGAAAAAGTCTATGGGTAAAGAAAAGGATCCG
Organism: Megalothorax incertus; assembly: GCA_036507255.1. Taxonomy (NCBI): domain Eukaryota; kingdom Metazoa; phylum Arthropoda; class Collembola; order Neelipleona; family Neelidae; genus Megalothorax; species Megalothorax incertus. The sequence goes on along the minus strand of JAAZTK010000017.1, from coordinate 7,270 downwards.
CAGATTTTGGAGGTATTGATTTTGCGCGTTTATTATTGAGATTATTGGAGGTGCAGATGCTAATCTTTCATTTGATTCTTATTAGATTCGCCAAAAAATGGAGAATTATCTAAATTGCTATACGATGTGGGATGAACCCTGAAGATATTTTATTCAATTTTGAAACTATTTTGGATTTGGACTACGAATGGAAGATTAGGCAAAATATGTCTATGCTTTACAATTGGAAGTAAGTGCATTTATTTTATTATTTCCCCTTCCTAGGTCCAATTAAATTGGATTGAAGCAAGTCTAGATATAGCTGTTTTACAGTTACTTTGTCTTTGAAATGATTAGGATTTATTTAAAGTAATTGGATCCAATTATATTAATTTTGATACTCGGAGTCTCGGAGTCCGTCGGTCCGTCGGAATAATCAGATATTCAAAGGATATTTGAATAGGATTTAAATTAAAGTTTTATTGATTTTGAAATAAGGGAAATAATTATGTTGGAGCTTCCCGAATGCGAATGATATGATTTTAAATAACTTTGCATACACTTCAATATGTCTGTCTTTTGAATATTTTATAATTGACCTATTTTTAAGTAGATTATCTTATATATCCCCTTTGATTAATTTATTATTCTATGAATATTGCTTTCGTATTACATTGCGCGTTGTAGGAAAAGAAATTGTCATGCTCAATTTGACCATTTGAAACCCATTTTATAATGGGGGAATTAATGCAAAATTATCGTACATGATGTCATAAGATATTATCGAATGATTTGCCATTACATTTCAATATTTCAGAAAGATTTGCGATAATTCCTTATAATATTTTCATAGTATATACGATATCTACTTCTTTGATAAAGCTCGAGGATTCTGGTCTGGTGTCAATTTGACATTTCTATTTGTTTAAAGAAAATTAAAATCCAGCATAGGATCAAATAACGATTTTCCAAAATTCCAAGAATTTAAAGGCCATTGAATTATTTGTTTGAAACTGTTATTTAATATTCATGATTCCATGAATCATTGCATTGGCCTTTAACTGTTAAGTCAACAAGATTTTATCCTGTTTTGTGTAGAAATATTGTTGAACCAGAAAGTAATTTAATATTGATTTTAATTGCTTTTTGATAATTTGATAATTTTATTGAATATTCCCCCATTTAAATAACTTGAGATTAATAATTCATCAATCTCAATTTATGTGACTAATCCTAAGCTATGTCTTATAAAGTTATGAGTTGGCCCTAAAAAGTTATTTAAAATAATTGATCATAATTCAAGCAACTTGAAAATATCACAATTTAAAAGCTAATATTTGAAGAGTGAAGAAATGTATTTATAAAATATTAATGCGATATTTCAGCCTCGATGCTTAACATTTTGCATTTATATAAGTAATAGGACTATACGGGAGCTGAGTAATGCTTATATCAATTGATCCGAATATCCGAAATATCAGGAAATATCAAGCTATTTCTGTATTTCCCCGGGGTCTTATATTTTATTAACCTAAATACCTGTAGAGTTAATTAACTTTTGAGTCTTTATAATTATTATTGATCGATCGGGGACAGTGCATTTGAATACCCCATATATTTTATTCTCAAATATTTGATTTGACTCCCCTATTTATTAAACTTATTTGGTTTCTTTCAAAGGTATCGACCACCTCCAAAGAATGGTACATTTCACCTTTGTCCTCGTATTTCAAGTGGAGAATGTACGTCATTTTTAAAAAGTTTGCACAAAAATCTCTAAAATCCTTTCAAATATAGGCATCTACGGAAATGAATGTTCAGGAGCGCATTCTAAGGTAAAAAATTTTATAAAATTGCCTCTAATTCAATAAAAAATTTTGTTTCTATTTTTGTAGGAAGAATTAGCTGAATGGATTAAACGTCAAGAGATATCGTAATACTAATAACCTTTGCATTATGTGGTTATTTTGTTAATTTTTTTACATGATTTCTTTCTTTTTTCGATTTCAGTAAGCAAATAGCAAACGGGATTAGACCAAACTTGGAAGATATTGATATGAAACGATCCCAGCCAAAGAAAGATCCCACCGCCCGCCCATTTAACTTTACCCTCCCAACTGACCTCGCCGCCCCTCAAACTTACATCCCTTTTGGTCAATTTTTCCTTGAGAATTTACGTAAAAAAGCTCAAGAGAATAAGCATAATTTAGAAGGGATATTTAGAGAGAATTTGCCGGATATTCAATTAAAGTAAACCGCCATTTTTTTCAAGAAATTCTTTAAACTAATTTATTTTTTTTTTTAAAAAAAAGAACTAGCTCAAAGGATCCACTAAAGAAGGTTGGATGTAAAGCAACAACTTGGACATTGGTAATTTGCAGTAAGAATGCGTTAAAAGCTGCAGGTATTTTCTAAATTCATTTGTAATGCCATAAAATGCATTTTTTAATACAAAATCTAATATTTTTTAGCTTTGGTTGGCGATGAACATCGGAAACACTTTTACATTTCGGAAGCTGAATTTATTTCTACAAAATCCGCCACATTAGACCTATTTGAGCATCACGAGCATAATATGATTCACCCAAAGGTAAGCAAAAATGAGCAAAAATCAGCAAAAATGAGCATTCAAACAGCCCATCTAAACCATATAAAATTGTATCTTTTTTTCAGTTGCAAGTGTTAAAAGCTTTTATTCATCATGAAAAGATTAAGGAATACGGGGGTAAGTTATAAAATGGGATCTATCAGATAGTATTAGATTGAATTTAATTAAAATTTACTTTTAGGAGGAGTTTGGCCCAAGAGTTTGTACTATAAAATCAAAGTAACGTTTGATGCGGCGGGTGCGGATCCTAAAACGACATTTAACCAGAGCATTGTTTTTGATTTTGACAAATTAGGTTCGAATTCTTTATTAAAAAAATACGAAAGTATGAACTAAATGAACTCAAATCTTTACAGATACATACCTAATTAAGCATTTATCAGTGGAACCCAAACCCCAAGATTTTACTCGACCTATAATTGATTCTGAGTCTGGATTCCCAGTCCCACAAAACAATACTATTGAAAATGAAGTCGAAGAGCCAATAATTGATGTCCCCCTAACAAAGACCAACTATTGTTCGCAAATGCTGGAGAGTGTGAAAAGAGAGCAAAAGCTTCACGAGAAGGAATTGACATTTTTCAATTTACATGTGGGAACTCTAAAGTTTATCAAGGGATTTACAATGGGAGAGATCAAAAGAGAGGCACCCCCTGGACGTTTATTTACAATTATCGAAATTTCAAAGTACGAATATTCTTTTTTTTAAAAATAATTTAATTTTCTAATTTTTCATTTTACAGCCCTATGCCCGAATATTTGCTTCAAGTCTGCTCATCCGTACATATATTTACGGATCAATACACCTATTTGTGTTCTATTTGTGATGTTTTGAATTAAGCTCTTTGTGATACAAATTGGAATGAGGATGGTCACGGATTTAAAGCTGGAGAATGGGAGCGAGCTCAACAATATTCGTATACATTTCATCTCTAATTCCTTATACCCTGGAATGGCAGCTACCCTATCGAAATTCCAAAATATTTCTAATTTTATCTTTCCGGATTTGAATGTTCTTATCCCCAAAATTGGGTACGTGATACGATACGTATAAATCAGCAATTTATTAATTTTTTGTGGATTTTTAGGCGAATTCTAAGCGAGCTTCAATGTAAGGCAATGAGGATGATATTGGAACCTATACAAACGCCACCAATTCTAATCCTTGGTCCATTTCAAACGGGAAAGACCCTTGTAATTGCGGAAACTATTAAGAAATTGGTTCGGCGAGAGTGCAAGATTTTAGTTTGTACGCATTCCAACGTGGCGGCGGATTTGTAAGTATTTTTGTATTTTTTAGTTGCAAGATATTCAAATATCGTAAATTTATGCAGGTATATTACCGAATTTCTACAACCCTGGACTCTAAATGGAACTGTCAAACCTATGAGACTGTATGACACCAATCAATTTTGGCTTTCAATTCCGGATAAAGTTAAACCCGTAAGAACTCGTATTCTAATTTGCGAAAAAAAGAAATTATATCTATTTTTTCCTCGTAGTACACTCTCAAAGGATCAGAGCTTGGATCTTCATTGCGGATCCCAACCAAGGAGGACCTTATGTTCAAGTACAATGTAATTGTGTCTACATATCAAAGTGTAAATCTATTGAATGGTCTTGGACTTGGCCGAGGTACGTATAATTTTTAAAAATACATATAATTGGCTGGATTTAAAATTTAAATTCGTATTTTTATTCGCAGATTATTTTACACATATATTTTTGGACGAGGCTAACCAAGTACTAGAGATAGAAGCACTACATCCGCTTAGTTTTGGGAGCCCAAGCTCAAAAGTGGTTCTCGCAGGAGACTGCCATGGGATGCCAAAAGAAATGCGCCATAAGAGTGGGAGTCTTACCCTCCTCGAACGTCTTAACAGAGCCTATCCGAATGGACATCCATGCAAATTTATTTTCCACGAGAATTATGGATCCCACGAAAGTATTTTGCAGGTATTGAATCAAGTAATGAAAAAAAAGTTTAAAATGAATTTAAAAAATGTTAAAATTGGATTTCTTTTTAAATTTTAAAGTTCTCGAGCTTAATGTATCGAATGCCTATTCGAGCGGCAAGTAAACAATTCCGACACCCAGAGTACTACCCCCTTACTTTTGTGAATAGGGATGGAGTTGAAGTTTTATCGGATGTGAATGCAAGTTATTTTAATTTGAGTGAAGTCTCTGAAATTGGGAATCAAGTTGTGAACCTGTACAGAAGTTGGCCTGAACAGTGGTTAAGGTTTGGCTAGATTCCTCCTTTAAATTGGATGAAAAATGACATTTTTAAAGCTAAAATCTGATTTATTTTTTTAGTATGCAAGCTGAGAGATCTCTAATTGTACTCTCTGCATATGGGGAGCAAGTTTCGAGGATTCGAGGGCATTTAAAATCGAGAGGATTAGATTGGATTAAAGTTGAAAAGGTTGAAAATGCAATAGGTATAGTTTTGCATATTTTAAAATATAATTTCAATCATATAATGATCTAATTTTCTCTAATATGAATTCTAGGTGAGCATTACAAGGTTGTAATCATATCCACTGTACGTACTACATACGGATTCTGAATTCTTTTCAAATATTCGACTGATAAACTCTGCATTTTCACGAGCTTGTAATTTAATAATGGTTGTGGGATGTGGAAAGAGCTTAATTACATACGGAGCTTGCAAGTAATTTCATTTATTTAAATATTTCCTTTGAAAAAAATCTAATTTCTATTTTTCTGAATTTAAAAAATAGGGAATTTTGGCAAAATTTTATTAAACGTGCCTACGAACATAAATCCGCATTTGGGTTTGATAAAAAAGAATCGGATGAGACTGTAGAATTTGCCGAAAGGATTCTTGCCAAAATCGATCCACCTTCACGTTCACCATTGCCAATATCGCCGAATGTCAATGCAATCCTACCACCGCTAATGTCTAATGGATTCTCTGTGCCGCAGCTATCATTCCTATCCAGTCCAGAGTCTCCTCCGCCTACCACCAGTGCAATGCAAGGGACAATGCAAATGAATACAAAGGCTGATTCAGATTCATTTTCAAATCGATCAAAATCCCCAGCATCTTCAACAACGGAGGACTATATATTCCCAAAATTATATCAATCTTCACCACCTACATCCCTACCCACGTAGTAGCCTAATGAGCCTACCTAAAACGGTTTCAGTCGCAGCTGAAAAACCACGAGGTCTATTTGATATGGACCGAGAATTTGAGTTGAATGGGATATCATCAGCAGGGATTGGAGAATATGCGGAGGAGACAAAGGGTGGAGCGATTCAACCACCAAGAGCTAATTCTGGGGGTGGGGGTGGTGGTGGAGAAGATAGGGAATATACTCATCAATCACTGTATGAAGAATCGGATGATATATCTTATATTCCATATATGGGTGGCTCTGTATCCGCTACTACATCCCCTCCACTTACAACATACTATGAAAATGGGACAAGATATTCTGCTTTTGGATTTAATGGGAATTCACAACCTGATCCAAAATTCTGTCAAACGCTTGAACGACTTTGTATGGAATCCAAGAAAGGGAAGAATGGTTCAGTTTCTGCAAATTCTTCATCCCTTTCCACTTCAAAATCTAATTCTGTTGAGGATCTAATGGTTAAAGGAGGTTCGAATGATTTCCCCTCGCTTATGGAGTCGGTTAAAGGGAAAAAGAGCAATAATGGAGGCAATAAAAAGGGGAGTTCGATTAATGGGAAGAATGGTAGTAGTACACAGGCAGGGCCGCCTAGCACTTGGACAAAAGTTCCAGCGTAAGTGTATTTTTTAAGCGTTTAAAGCATTTTTTTAAATTTTTTAAATTGAAACCTTTGGTTTTATAGGAAGAAAAAGCCTACAAAAGCTGAGGGTCAAGAGGAGGGGGCACTAACCACCGAGGAGAAGATTTCACATTTGATGGGGATGGGATTTGATAGAAAAAAGGTGAGATTTCATTGATTTTTTTAAAAAAAGGGATTTTTCTAATCTAATGTGTTTAAAATAGATCATTAAAGCACTGCAATACACGGAATGTGACCTGGTGAAGACATTGGAGATGCTATTGGCTCAAAATAAATAAAATTGATGATATTACGCGATCGACCTTGCAATTTATTTTCAACTATATTTAAAGTAATCACTTCTACGGAGGGTCTATCTGGATTTATGAAAAACCTTTATATTTTAACAAATTCTTGTGCAAAAAAAAAGGAATTCGAAATATTCTACATATATTTTAAATGCAATGCATATCTTCATCTGTAAATCTTATTTTAACACCTTCTATTTACTAATTTCCTTACTTAGGATTAGAAAAAAATGTACATTACCAAATTAATTGTTCATTTATATCGTAATGAATTATCTAATTAATACGATCATTTATTTTATGTAATTTATTCCTTATTCTTGCTCTGGTATAATATTATATCATATATGAAACGAGAAGTTCCTTCTAATATATTTAGTCTGGTTTGTAATCGAATTTGAAATGAAATGGAAATAATTAATAAAGATGAATGAACTACACGTGAATACAATTAAGCGTCTCATATTTACATTTATTGCTAATTAAAATTTAGATTAATTGGAAGACAATGGGCAACACTTGCGAACTGCCATTTCCTAGCTATTATAATTTCTATTTTTATTTGAGTATAAATAGGATAGATTAGGGAAGC
>JAAZTK010000016.1:0-42162 GCA_036507255.1 Megalothorax incertus | reverse complement strand
ATCTGAAACGAAGGGATATTCCTTCCGAGCTGCTCGAGGAATCTTTAGTTCAGAAAAAGGAGGAAAGTGAGTACGGATCTAAATCTTTTTTTAAAAAATGCATTTCCAAGAATTAGAGGCTCGAGTGAAAAGTTTAAAGCCTAGCTCGAGATTTATTGTCCCCAGAAATAAATATGAATTCCTCCCGAATGAGAAAAGTTCTTAGAGCCATCCTCATCTGTTGCTCAATTACCCCGAGTTCTTTGAAATTTGAACCTCGGGGTTCGATTTAATAAAATTTTGCTCCTAATCATAAATCAGTAAAACCAATTTGGGCCAATATATGAACCATTTTAATCATTTGGGGGGTGGTTTGGACTAATTTGGACTAATTTAACTCGAGTTTGGCTTCTCCGAGATCCGAATTGATGCATTCCGGGTGAAATAAAGGACTCAATTGAGAAAAATCCTCGAATGTTACTCCAGTTTGCCACTACCACGAGCTGGATTTTGAGGGGGGAGGGGGATGCGCAGAAAACAAAGGGCAAACCTTGCTCCTTCGAACACCCCCCTTAATCATTCATAAAAGAATCCTTTGTAATCTTGGCTGTGGAAAAACACTTAAAGTATTCCTCAATCGAGTAGGAATCTTTTACCATCATTTTGTCAGCCAGATTTTAATTAGTCCAACTTTTAGATGGGCAAAATAGGCAAAATATAAGCTTGAGTTCATTCGACTTGGGCAGGACATCAAAGGAAGGATTACCCCATCTGCCTTTTAGAGATCTCTCTCCCTGGATCGGTCGATATATGTACTCTCAACAGCCTGCCACTTGTGTCACTTTGCCCTTTAGCCCTAGTGTAGTCCTTCAACTAGTCAGGCCTTGAGGGCGCATCTCTGACATCCCTTGGGACATCCCGAAAATCCGAAATGTCAAACCTCGAGCCCAGAACAGACCTATATCTTCAAGGGTGGAGCGAATACCTCATAAGAATTAGCTCTCATTATCAGCATCTTCTCAAATCTTGGCGTTCCAGGATCAAAATAATCCGGATGTCAATAGATTTGATCAGTATTTTTGCTAATAGGCTGCCAAATAATTATATACTCTGCCTGTTCACAAGTATACTCTGCCTGTTCACCGGTATACTTATATATCATGTATGTATGCAAATAGGTGTTGTTTCGAGAGATCGATGATAAGACGTGAAATGAGAGTTGCGGTGTGTGCTTTCGGCCCAATGTATTTGCATTGGGGGATAGTACGGGATATTGTACATATAAAGACCGATTATTCGGGGCTCGGGAACCAGGCTTGCCCGCCTGAACCGCCTTTCCCAAAGCTAGGGGAGCTATGCGGAGGAACTGGAGGAGTCGGAGGCACCCTGCGCATCCTCCACCACACAATTTCATTGGTAAAAGGGACATAAAGGCGTTGACATGGTAACATGTTGAGCTGGAGAAGGGAAAGTTTGAGCTCCGAAATTCCTCAAAAGAGCTGCTGGAGGATCAGGGGGAGCTCCGGGAGAAAGCATTATTTTTGGGGGGACTTTCCCCGAATTTTGGGGGCACAAAAATCCCGATTGGGAGCATTGTCTTCTTATATAATCTTCTTATTCTTACAGATCCTTGTATTTCTGGTCCCTTTTTGTAGGTATAATTTATGAGACAAATCAAACTCATCCAGCAAGAGAGAGAGCAACAAGAGAAATAATATAATACTCGACATATCCTGAACCCATAATGCACCCGCACCCGGGGAATCCTTCCGAATGTTCAGTACTCTTTATTGTACCAGTATTTTTAATACCCATGAATTGAATGAATATAAATACGATATATAACCTTACACATCCTCATCCCCCATCCCCCTCCTCCCCGAATGATTCAATCCCCATAATGTGCACCCTTCCCCTAAATTATCCCGATTTTTATCCCTATTTTTAGGGATATTTTTAGGGATTGCACTAGAAATATATTGGAGAATATTATAGGGTAGACTCTTTATCCACCCCTAAACACTATTCGATAAATACTTGACTTTTTCAATGCTAAAATGTGGATGGACTGATGAGGTTCGTTGCCATTTCCGGTTTACTCGTGAGGAGACATGTGGTTGGGAATGGAGAGGACAAACTCCCAGGACAAAATGATTAGCAAAGTCTGAAACCACTATCTTTGATGACAGGCTACTCTAACTATTTACTATTTAGATTTTAATGTACATTATGCAACATTTTACGCGAAATAAAACGCTCAAAACACGCGTAAATAAATAAATGCGTCAACAGCCACGCACACAATTTAATCTTATTCTTTCGGGGCATTTAATAATTGTATAAATTGAGAAATGTCTTTAATTTAAAGCATACTTTACACTTTTATGGCTTTAAAAATTCATGCCATCACGCGGATAGATAGATTTATTTGTGATTTTTAACGTGAATTACGAAAAACGTTTTGAAAACGTTTGATTCCCTTTTTGCCCCCGACCCCTCGCGTATAAACCCCAAATCAAAACTTAAAACCTAAAATCTGCCCAAAACCCCACCAAAAAATCTCGTTCAAATCTGAACTCCAAGCACGTGTGAATTCATAATTATTTAATTAATTATTGCTAATTAAACCTAATTAGGGTTATCTAATTAATAAGGACATCAAAATGACTACATTCAAGATTAATATAAGCAATGTGCTGCAAGTAAAGCATTCCCCAATCAGCTGTCTTGCCCTAAATGAAGAATTTAAAAGAATTGCACTTTATCGGTAATTAATTTACAATTTATTATTTACACCTAATTAAATGCAATTAATTGCTTTTAAAATAGATAAAATTATTCTTAATTATGTACTAATCATTTATATATTTTTTCCCTGTATTTTAGGAATACTGTAGAGTCTCCATCAATAGAGCTTTGGGATATTTCTCATTTACCTTTTTTAGAGGGGATTTTTACTCATCTCGAGGAGATTGAGGACAAACCATCTGTGGAGGGGTTAGCTTGGGCCCAAAATCGTCTATTTTCATGTGGACTTCATGGTTTTATTGTTGAACATAACCTTGCCACGAAGAGAATTAAAGTGGGGGAAATCCTTGCAAAAATCCGGTGTATTTTAAAATGTTTTTTATTTATTTTTTCATAGAATAAATCAGCAGCAACTTCAGGGCCTGTTTGGTGTATTTCTGTCAATTCTGAGGAGACGCATTTAGCCGTAATTACTACATAAATAATTTATAAGCTCTATTTTTAATTAATTTCGAATGTATTTTATATTTTTGGCAGGCTGGAACGGAAGATGGATTTATAAACATTTTTGAAATAAGCCAAGAATGTCTAATTTATCTAAAAGTATTGGACAGGCAAGAAGGTACTTATAAATTAAATTATGCTTGCAAAATATCTGTAATTGTTTTTATTTTATCAAAAAATTAGGCCGTGTACTTTCTCTGGCTTGGTCTCCTTGTGGTCAATTCATTTCGACCGGCTCGGTAGACTCTGTCCGCCTTTGGGACCTAGAAAAAGGACATGCCCTCCAGAGGCTCCTTACAGGGAGGTCAAAAAATAAAGAGACGATAGTTTGGACTGTTATTATGCTGGATAAATTCACAATAGTGTCTGGAGATTCAAGGTTTTCATTCCATTGTCCACAAATAATTTTTTAATTAATTTAATTTGAATATTCAGAGGGATTGTAAGCTTCTGGGATGCTAAATTAGGTGTATTAAAGTTCAGGCTCAATACCCACAAGGCAGACATCCTCACTTTGAAAGCAAATGCCAATAAATCACAGATTTACGTCTCAGGTGGGATTTTTTTAAAAATTATAAACCATTATTTAATAATTTATTAAATTATCATTGTATTTTAGGAGTTGATCCTTTGGTTGTTATCCTCGAAAAAGTATCAGATCACGGCTCAGAGAAATGGGTGAGATCCCACCAAAGGAATCTACATACTAATGACGTCATGTGTTTAGCCACTTTGAAGAATAAACTTTATTCAGCAGGTAAATTGTCACATTACATTAACTAAAAAAATAAAGATTCATCAAAATCCTAATAATTTGCCACCTTATTTTTTTACAGGCGTTGATGGACACCTAGTTGTTAGTTCTTACCCTCCAAAAGTAGTATCTAAATATCCTCCACTTCCACGAGCTTCCAAAATTCATTTTTCTTCTCAAACTGGGCTAATATTGATACAAAATCCACGGTCTATTGAACTGTGGTCGCTTCCAAATGGAGACTATACAAAGTATGGCTTATTTTTATCCATTTTTAATTCAATTGTCATTTATTAATTGCTTTTTATTTATTTTACAGTCAAACCAAGCTCGTTCAACTCACATCTCGAAAGAATCAGCTCATCAATAGCTCAGACTTGAGCCCAAATGGCTCCTATTTTGTATACTCTACTCCTAGCTCCCGGATAAATCTTTTCCGACTCTCAACAACGGCTCCTGGCTCAGAATGCTCTCCACAATTGACCAAATGTAGTTTGGATGAGTCTTTTCTTTTAGAAAAATGCGATGACGAGGGAGGAATGGAGCTTTTAGATTCGTTAGACTCGATCTCTTTATGGTCTGTACATTTCCTCAACGAGAGGAGCCTCATCGCTCTATCTGGAGACCTCCCCAGCTCTCCACAACTCGCCCTGACCTTTACAATTCACCCAGAAGAGAATTCCGTTAAAGTTGATTCTTATTTTCATCTCCCAAAGAAGCTCTATAAAAAGGGGACACCCCTGGCTAATTTTGGGGCAGTTTTGAGTTCAATTTCTGGGGTAAGAAAACAATTAGCATTGTCAGACCGTGAGGGTGGAGTTACTCTCCTATATCTTGAAGAATGTAGTCAAAGAAGACTCACAGAATCAATATAAAAAACTTGCGGGTTACGACTGCCAAGCATCTACCCTCGTTTTTCACCCTGAGGAGGACCTACTCCTCGTCTCATATGTTGATCACACCCTAAGGTTGTTTGATACGACCCTTGGAGGTCGTGGGAGGATCCTTTTGAACGGAATAGTAGGAGGTAATCTAGAGCCTGAACACCCAATCCTCGGCGGAAGCTGGAGAATCCCTTACGAAGAGAATTCTATCTTTCTTTATGATGCGGATCGGATTTATTTGGTAGAGATATCAAAGGAAGAAGACCAAGATGGGCCTACAGAGTCTAAAAAAAGTCGGAACCGGAAGTCTGGAGTCGAGGATGGTGCGAAGAGTGAGAGTTGGAGGGTGTCTGGGTCCAAATCTACCGGAAATAAATACAAATTCATTGCGTCCGCTCAGTACTGGAGTGGTAAAGACGAGTTGGTGGGGTTAGAAGTCCGACCTGGGGCTATTCTTAACAGTCTTCCGCCTGCATTTGCAAAAAAGAGATTCGGAGGAATGTAATTATATAAAGTAAATGGTTTTTTGGGGAGTTTATACGAGATTTTGTTTTTTTATTGACTTGAGCAATCTAATAGAATTTAAAATAAAGAATTCAATTACTTAAAAAAAACTTAATGGACTCGATTAGGTATGTTTTGGCTCGGTTTTTATTTGATTTCACTCTAAAGAGTCTCGAGACATGCCAAACTAATTTCTTTACATTTAGAATAGACGATAGCATTGATTTAGCATGGAATTAGCATTTCTAGACACTTACTTATTAGCACAACAAAGGATTAACCCTATGCCGGATCCGACTAGTCGGCTTAGGCTCTTTACCCTCGGATTTATTCATTTGTAAACAGCTTTTTTCAAATTCTAGCATATACTTTAGCTCTCTATAATGGCCATATTGCTCTCCAATAAAGGAAAACTTTTTAAGTAGTGGATTCTGGACTATTTTATCCATAAATTGCTCTTTGCACCCTTCCTTCGTCTTTTCCCCTATTTTAAATTGAAATATATTCAAAATTTTGCTCATAAATTCAATTACAACTCCAATTATTTACGAGTAGGTGGCTTGAGTGTGTCGAATTCATGTTGAACTCCTCGGTGCAAAGGCTTGAGATGAGTGAAAGTAGCCCATTCGGTTCGCCACCGCTTTTGTAAGAGGTTCTCGTGCTCAACAGCGGCCCTCCTGTCCAATTTACAAAGCTCTAATTAATTCTCTCAAATGTTCATGATTGCAAGGGTGGCAAATACCAAGTGGAATCCATCTGAGTTGGAGTGGGAGCAATACCCGGAGGAGGACTCGTCTCACCCTCGCTCTTTTTCACACCAATATTCATAATAGACATATCCAATACTGTATGAGCAAACCCGGGTTCTTCTGACTATCTCTCCACCTCCTCCTCCGCCTCTCTTTGCAAATGATGTTTGAAATCCCCACTTTGCAGTTTGCACTAACACTTTGAATTCTATTTCTCCAGCTTCCAAGTTCCAAGCTTTGTTAAGTACTTATATAGTGTAGTATTTGCCCATGTCTGGGGCTCGGTGTCTGGGTTGGCTTGATCGATACTTTCCCTCCTTCCCTGGATCCCCCCTCGTCGGATGCACCGGGGGTAAATGCATCTGGCCAGAAACGACCCTATCTTACAGTCTACACCCTACCACAGCATCCTCCGGAACCAGGGGGGTTCTATTTAAAATGTAATTCAATTCCAGAGGGAATTTAGAGAACGCCGACGGAGCCTCGAGGTGACGATTGTGGACTTGCCCATTAAATAAGGATAAATGGCACGAGCTGGATTGTATTAAAGAATCATGGACTAGAGTCTTTGAAAGCCTTTAAAAGTTTTAGATCCCTGACCTTGGCTTTAGAGAGGTCATATCACTTGATTTCTCTCATTATATTCTCATTTCTTCTTTTTCCTTCAAACTTCAAAGCGTACATTTCACTAATTAACATATGAAGCGGTCTTAATTCATGCCGAGATGAACCTCGAGCAGGGTAAAAGTAATAAATGTGTAAATAAATATCTGTTTGTCTGAGACTAGGAGGATTGGGCCAAGTCCTTGCGAGAGAGACGGTAAAAGCCGAAAGCCCATTCACGAATCCTCCGATATTTTCGTATAGGGAATTGAGATGGTGTATTTTTCGGTTTTGTGTATGGGATCCCGACTCAAGTGGTCTAGACGGGAAAAAACTATATATTTTTGCGAGTATTTTATTAAGAGGAGCTCCGGCGGCGGCGGCTGACTCTTCTGAATAGCATGGGGGAATTTGGAAATGCAACAGATTAACTTTGATAATCTCTCTCAAGTGCCATTTGAGTGGCTGCTATGTCTCTTAAGGGAGGAGGAGGAGGCGGAGGATGTGACGGGGAGGATTGGCGAGAGTCCAGGAGGAGACTCGACTTTGCCGTAAAATAAAAAAGATAATTCGCAAAACAACAGCCGGGAACTTTTGCAAATTCCTAAACTCTCGCCACTTGTCCTCCCAATCTGGCCCTTCAATCAATGATCTGAGCCCACCTCGATGACTAATTCCAATCCTCCATGTCACATGTGAGCTTTTAAATTGAAATTAGTAAAATTCTAAGTATTTCCCCTATTTGAAAGCATTTTGTGAGCGCTTTTGACTCTTATATTCCGTGTCAATCAATCCAATGAGCCGGTACTTTACGGCAAAGTAGTTTCTGTCCTTTAAAAAAATATATTGAAGATTTGGAATATGATTAATTGTCTCTGATAGGAGGTTAGAGAGCTCATTACAAGTGTTTGCAATGCAATTGCATCGCAATTGAGTTTTTACGAGCGGATCGAGAGCATTTCTCCCGAGATTTATTCACCGTAAAAGCGTCAACCCCACCCATTAAGCCTTAAGGATCCGAGTTCCCGTTGACAAAAATATTGTTTACATTTCCTTTGAAAAATATACACATCCTGGCATCCCTGAAATCTGATATGGATATTGTTTAGTCTGTTCAAATTAGCCCGAGGGCGGTACGTTCATTTCACCATAAATTGCAGCCCCTCAATACATGGCCGGCTAGTTTGAATGCAAGTTTTTAAAGCAGCCAGAGCTCTTGAAAACCTCTCATTAGCCCAGCAATTTCTCTCCGTTTGCACATGATAATAATTCGAGTTAAAAGAGCTTCAACGAGTCGAGTCTTATGGATTAGTTGTAATGAAATCTAATTAAAAATCAAATCTCAGACGGATGAAAGGCCATCATGATGGAGAAGTCTCTCCGCTGAGGATGAGTGACAGCTAGATGAGTCGACACGACCTATAATGACCCGCCCCCAATCACCCAACTAAAGATGGCCCAAAAACCGGTCCAAGAATGAAATTTTTCATTTATCTGAGCTTTGTTGGTGAGGGATTTGATTAGATTACCCCCAGCTCGGCTGGGTTAAATAGGGTGCAGTATATGGCCAATGAGAGTTTTACAGTAATTTGCAAATTATACTCGCAAAATTTATTTTTCTAGCGAGTTGAGGGTGTTCAGTGCGATGTCATTGAGGCTGGAGATGGTCAGATAGTCTCAGGTTTGATTTGAAATTCGACAAACTCCCGTTCCAATTATTATACCATGGGCTAGACCCTATATGGTGGGGGGATGTGCGCTTTAGACTCTTTAGAGAGACAGGCCAGACATCATCCAACAAGCAAATCAAATCCACCGAGACTCCCAAGGACTACTTGAGAGAGTGGAGAAAGTCCCGAATTATATATACTCGTATATAAAGAGATAGCGGGGAAATAAAGCCCTCAGACATCCTTCTCAATCGGATTTGCCAAAATAGAAATTGGTCCCGCCACCGCCTCCTCCTCCGAGGCACATGTAATACTCGTATACTCCTCCAAAAAGTCCATTTAAACCCGCCAAATCTAATCTCCTCGCTCCCGCCCCCGTGATAATTATGAGGGATTTTGCCGAGAGGATATGTACAATTGAATTGGAGCGCTTCCCTGATTAAAAATTTTATATATACAGATATAAGCTACCCGGCTCTTCGAGTACATCTCCCACAAAATATTCAATTTATCAGCTAGGGATTAATGCAATTTATCACAATTTGCTCCGACTCATCATCAAGTCGTTCGGAGTGTGTACAATTTCAATACAATAATTTACAGGCTAATTGGATGCATTATTTTGGATCCTCTCCATTTGTTTATCCTTTTACCCTACGCGGGAGTCCTCGGGGGAGCTTTAATGGAGAGTATTTAGAATCTATTTATCTAATAAAAGCTCTGTACTTTAAAAACAAATCCAAGATTTAACTTTTAAGGCTGCTGGCGAAGGGGTTTCTTAATCCTATTTGATTCTGAAAGCAAAAACAGGAGTAAAAATGCGAATCTTTGAGTTTTTAAGGCAGAATGAATGAGATTTGACCCTAAATGACCTGCCTATGATTCCTAAAAGGAGACCGCCGCCGCTACCCTGCCCCGATTAGATAAGGAATTTAATTAATCCTAAACTTATATTACTAAATTTAATTAAAATACAAAAAAAGAGAACACTTTAAAGTGGATATTTCAGAGTGCGATTGGAATTTCGTAGAGAACTTTATTCTTGTTTTTAAATAATAATAATAATAATTGTAGAATACTTAATTACTTTATTTACATATACAATATATCGAAGTAGTAGTACTCTTTTTTTATAATCATTCAGTTTTATAAATTTAATAGATGGTCAAGACCTTCGACTCTCTCTAGGTATACGGATATTCATATAATATAGTAGTATATATTATTTAAAATCTAAATCTCACTTGCCTTTCATTTACAGTATATAATTAATTAATATTAATAGATTCTAGTACAATCTAAAGCCAACGATCTGTCTATTTGGGACATATTATTTTAATAAGAGTTCCAGGAATTTTTATATATAGGGTATTTATAGTACGAAACAGTATTATAATTATATGCAGTAGTAGTAGTAGGTAGGTAGGTAATTAATACAATATTTCATAACCTGCTTAGATTTTTTCCATTATTTCTAAAATTCTTTCGCAAAACTTGAAAAATGTGCCGAATTTGTGTGTGTACGCGGATTATCGGATATATATAGGTGCTGATCTGCTGGTTTTTCATTGATTTAATATTAAAATGATTGACATGTCCCTTTTTTTTTTTGAAGAAATGCATTCACGACTAAAGAAATACCGACCGACCGACTCTCGTTCGAGTATATATATAAAATTTAGTAATTTTTTGATTAAAATTAAAGGATCAACCTGTTAAAAACCGAGTCTTAACTCTTCCTCTGTCCTAAATACTTTTACATAGAGTATATTATTTATAGACCCACGTTATGAAATTCTTTGGTAGATTTTTTTATAATTATAATTAGTATATTGTAATAATGTACGGATCGTGGGAATGGCTTCATCCAAAAAAAAATACGGATTTAAAATAAGCGGAGAAATAAATTAAAAACGAGACAACAATTAAAATCGGTCATTTTACCCAGTGTTAAAACACTACGTGACCTTAATAATGATCGAAAAAACAATTAAAGAGTAAATGCTAGGGCGGACGAGTAGTACGATACACGAGAACAGAACAGAATGGGGTATATTTAACTGTAATTTAGGGCTATCTTAAAAGTTAAAGAGTTGAGATGAGGTGGAGGTAAAAGATGCGGAGGAAATGCGGGTAAGGTTCGGTTGAACACTCCCCTCATGTCCCTCCTCCTCCTCCCATCCGCCATCATCCAACGATCCACAGATCCTCAGTCTCGCTCCGGCGTCCTTAACTCTAATTAATACTTACTAGACCCAAAATTTCCGTTTAATTCCTGCCTAGAGTTGAGGAGGAGTTAGGAAATGGGGGGTAAGGTTCGGTTGAACACTCCCCTCATGTCCCTCCTCCTCCTCCTCCCCACCCACCATCATCCAACGATCCACAGATCCTCAGTCTCGCTCCGGCGTCCTTAACTCTAATTAATACTTACTAGACCCAAAATTTCCGTTTAATTCCTGCGTAGAGTTGAGGAGGAGTGCTTGTTGTTGTTGACACCCCTAAACTTGACAGCCACCCCCCCGCTACACCCTTACACCCCCTGACGTCCAAAAAGCTCGGCTTTGAAAGACTCTTTCGGCAGCTTCTTGGGGTGTTTCGTGGGAGGCTGGTCCTCCTTTTTAAACTCTAGCAGTTCCCTCTGATCGATCAGTGTTTGTCTCTCTCTGAAGAATAGAATGGCAGTCGATTACAGATAAGAAATATCACTCGTCGTCCATCGTCCTCTCCCTCGGTGCTTTAGTTCTTACACACTAGTCATGATGATGATGATGAAGAAGTAAAAATCAAGTCTTTAGTTGGACTCGGACTCTGATGAAGAGGAGGAGGAGTGACTTGTCTCAGAAATGACCTTGCCTTCAACTCCTCCTCCTCCTCCTTTTCTCCTCGCTTCTGGTTCCGGGTAAACTAATTTATCACATGACATATCATATCCTCGTCCTCTTCTTTCTTTGGGGTGAAACACATTAATTCTCACATTTGATTCTGGCGGGGAATCCTCGGGAGATGGTTGAAGGAGAGACTCAAGGGCATGCCTCCTCCTCTTTTCCTCCTCACTCTCCTCGGATTCTTTATGAACTTGTTTGGCCCCTGACCCGGGTACGAGGACACTAAGGGCCTCCTCTGATGTGCGCCTCAATGGTGAAGGGAACTGATTACCACACTTGCGGCTCACCTCAGCCAGCTTACACTTTACACTGTTTTTTGATGTGGAGGAGGAGGAGGGGAGTGGAGGAACGGAGTCAGTCAGTCTATGTGGATGATGGGAGGAACCACTGGCACTAGCTGTCCTTTTGCTGCACCCACCACCACCACCACAAGGGTCTCCAGGATCTGAGGAGCTGAGGAGGGAGGTTGTCGAAGAGGAGGTTGAAGGAGAGGAACAGCAGCCAGAGGTAAGGGCGAGTCCAAATATGTGTTTGTGCTTCCCAACTGAGGAGGAGCGGGTTTCACGGGGGTGAACTGGCGGTGGTGACCTTGAGGTCGACTTGGCAGGCTTGGACTCTTTTCCTACTGGCCACCCCCAACTCTTTGACGAAGAAGCACCAACTAAATTCCGTCCAAATTGGCTTTGGAGGTCAGTGGAGTCGGCGGGGGTAACAGTACGATTTGGCGGGCCGCTTACATAGCCCCTAGTTATTTCAGATTGCTGGAATTTTAAAGAAAAAATTGCGTTAAACCCTGTTTTGAAATTAATATCTTAAGAGCTTGAACCTGATCAAGTGTCCTCAGTTGTAGGGGTCGTCCAGTTGGTCTCTCGTCGCCCTCGGGCATGGGCACTGACACCGGTGCATTGAGAATAGAGTCCACACCTGCAGATCGGATCCGCAATTGCCTTTCCCGTTCATGAGCCACTGCCCGTTCCTCTTTTGCACGGCGTTTTGAACACCACCATTCAGTCTCCCTTGCCATAGCCTGCTCCTCCTACAAATAAAGGATTAAAATAATTAAATTAGAGGTCTATATTCCTAGAATCCTAGAATAGTTCTAAGGTACACTTGACCGTCTTAAATTCCTCTTCCACCTCGGGTAAAAAGTTAAATTTTTAATTAATTTAAAGGGATCTCTGTACATTATTCTTAAACCCTACAACTTCTGTGAGGCGGAATACCCGCTCGGAAATTAAGAATTCAAAGGCTAATTATTATTATTACATCAAATGGAGTAATTTGCAAAGACCAGCACCCGCTGTAATTCAATCCTTCTCCTTAAAATACAATTTATAAAACACTAATAATTCACCCTATTCGCCATATGTATGCATTTGCATTTAGGATTAGTAGTTTTATTTTTCGGAGGCTGGCCACAACTCGAGATCCATTTGGCACCGACTTTGCAAACTATACTCCACTCTCCTGGCATCCTCTCAAACCAGCATTTTTACATCCGGAGGATCCAGCGGCGCAGAAACATTAAACCTACCAACTCCTCTTTCCTCTTCGAATTCCGGTTGACAAATATACACATGAGAAGAATCGACCCAGGGTCAAAATGAGCCGGAGGAGAGGTCATTTCCACTTGTATATATCAAGGTGGTACACTTATAAATCTTAGATAGAAATCCTCAGGGTTTCTGGGCTCACTTTTCCCATTATGCAAGGGGGAAAGAGATGCCATTTTGGTCATAGGGTGTTGTAATTTATGCATAAAGTGATTAGATCTGCATTAAATGCATTGGTTGCTCTTGAGTGAAGGAGAAGTAGGATGGCTAGTCGCTTACAATTAGAGAGATAGGTCATATTTAAATTACGCAGTGCAAATCCATCAAGTTTGAATATATATATGTACGCTAGTTGTTGTTTCTGTTGAGAGGAGCCATAATGCAAATGGCTCAACTGCTCACAAGCTTAGCTCTAAGCTAGCTAGCAGCAGTAGTAGTAGTACATATTGCAAAGAATCATTCTCTAGAGAAGAGTCTAGGACTGGGGGATAAGAGAGAGCACATGTGGCCAATTTTTTGCAAGGAAAGGGGTCGTCGAACCTTACATGCATCGGAGTAGATGGAGTGCAAGATGTGATTTTGTGTAAGGAGAAGTCAAAGGAGGAGGAAACCAATCGGTTCGACTCTCCTCATGTTCCCAGACTCAGGCGCCAATGCCATCCCAGATGGAGACAATGTTGCCCTTAAACTAAGCACCCAGATCTGATCGGAAAGCCACCTCCGAATGACAAATTAGAAAGAGTATGCGAGGAGTACAAGTTTGAAGGGGGTTAACTCTCACAAAGTCTGAAAAAGCTAGAGATGTAAGGGGAGATAATAATAGGTTTACAAAGGATGGTCAACATGGCTAAAAATCCTAATCATTTCAAGATGAGGAGATGGGGCAGGAAGTTATGAAAAAAGTTTTTTTCCTTCTACAAATTGTGTGCAAAATTCACCGGAGAAGCCCAATTTCATTCGAGATGGATGGCTGGTGTAGGGGGATTATGGGCGGAGAAGTTGCACACATTTTGACTAATTAGTTGGCTCTCTGAGGAGGACACTCGCATCCTTATGTGCGCAAAAAGTCCGTCCCCTTCCGCTTCTTACTCGAGACTCGAATTTAATTCTGTCTAGACGGCGAGGTGGAAGAATTCGACTGACCACAATGAGATCACGAGCAGGAGACTGAGCACGCAATGAGTTTTGTTGTAAAAAATAAAATGACAAACCTGAGGATTGTATGTGGAGGCTGTGGCAGTAGATGCATTAGAGTAAGTAGAGAGTTCAGAAGAGCGGGTAGAGTCTCCTGATGTACCACCACGGAAGAGTGGCGGTGAGGATGAAGGTGAGGATGACCCCGAGGAGTTTGAAGATGAAGAGGAGGAGGAGGAGAGGGGAGGCGAAGGGGCGGCCCGCCCCGATGGCCTACCCGCTGCCAACGCCAGTTTCACTCCTTGACCTAACCTGAGGTTGACTCAGATCCACATTGTTTCAAATCCACTGAGATGACAATGGGGTGGCGTCTTTCCGCAACAAATGGCGGGTGACACTGTCCCTCTGAAATAGAATGAAATAAATTTTGAGTTTTATTTATAAATGTAATTAATTCTAAAAGTATTAATACTTAATGAAAAAAAACAATGGAGCAAAGGGTTTATAATTACTCAATCAAGGATAGATTTCAAGGTTGACTTGTGTTAAAACTTCAAATTAAATAGAAAAATAAAGTAGTAAAAAAAGGCACCAAAACATATAATGGAAAAGAGACTCATATACGAGGCATGATGTCAAATTGGTTACAGAAGATTGTAGTGAACTCCCTAATTTTAAATAGTAGGCTACCTACTATTTTTCTCGGGTCATTATTGGGTCATATAATAAAATATATTAATCTTTACTTTGCAATAATTATTTTGAATATTTAGAGGGCTATAACAAACAGAATTTAATTGAAGAATTGGAACCCCTATCCTCTGCGTGTGCATGAGGTCGCATTTAAAGTCTAGACTCTGGATATTTAAATGTAATTAGGAAAGCCCTTTGAATTCCCCGATACCCCCTAATCTAATCACTAACCATTCGATTTTATCATTAATTAAATTGAGAATTCTATAAATGAAGGGAGAAAGTGGGTGTACTTAATTTCTAGACATCAAAGGATCATTTATGTATATTCCAGAATTTCAAAATACACACTCTTTTTCTTTTAATTCATTTTGTCCAAAGGACCTGGGATCGAGAGTATGCTAATTTAATTAAGGGAGGTAGGTGGGCCTAATATATCGTAATGTAAAATAATTGTAACAAAGGGAAATTAGATATTTTGGTGCATTTTATAAAATATCCAAATCAGATAATCAGAATATAATTTAAAATGATAAAAGTATAGTCGAATGAATGCAGTGCAATTAAATAGACATCAATTATGAATTGAAGGACTTTTTAAAACTGTGGGTGCAATGACTCTCTTGAATAATGGAGAATCCAATAAAGGACAATTTCTAAATTAAATGCATATTTTATATATGCCCTCCCGACGACCGTCTGGGTCCCCCAATACAGCATGCCCTCATTAAATATTAACTCGACTGGGCCGGGGCTCGTAAAATATTTGGCCCATAAAAAAGCACTGGGGGAATAGAGTAATTAATTAAGGCATGTCTTATTTTTTAAAAAAGAGATGCATGTAAAAAATCCAAAAATTCTTTAAATATATCTTTTAAAAAATATGTCAAATGAGTCTTGAATTTGATGGACTTAAAGTTTAAAGGTTATAAATATTAATGAATTCTGTTCAGGATTTCCTTTAGTTGCTCCAAAAACAGATTGGATTTGCATTCTGAATCTAAATTCCCATTCTTGAATATCTAATTTAAATTCGCGTAATCCAAAGTATTGTGCATTTGCATAATGCTTTTTTGGTCCTTAATATCTTTTTGCCCTTTAAATTTCTTCTGTGTTCAAAAAATGCTCAATTTCCAAACATTTAGTACGATATAATATAAAATAAAATCGATATATATCTGCACTGTAGACTCGACTTCAATTTAACTATAGGTTAATTGACTTAAGTCTGTCTCGGACAAGTTTCAAATTACACTACATTCCTTCATTTGATAATGGGTATTTGGAGACAGTGCATTGTGTCTTATCATAATAAATCCGATAGTAATAATAGTATGTAAATCAAAGAGTACAATCAGAGACTCTGCTTTCAGATTTCAGAGCAGTCTCGATTCTCAATTTACAAAATAACAAAATAGCTTATCTGACTTTATTGATCTGGGATCAATTATCAAAACATTGCTATTTCTTTCCATTCCATTCATTCAAATGCTGCAACTATTATATTATCTCAATTTAAATATATATCAAAGTGGATAATGGTTAGCTAAATATTTTCCTCTGAATACGTAAATGTAAATAGATCGAGATCTTTGACCCTTTGACGATGTCACCTAAATTTATGAGGATTCCCATTGATTAAACCCCCTTGCTATGAGCCTCGTGAAAAATTTCAAAAGAATTCCTCAAGAGTAAAACCACCTAAACAATTAAGGAGAGTTGCGAGTTCAAGTGAATCATACCACAACTTCCGGTGGCCTCCTCCACCCAGACAACAATGGGATATTCTAGGATTTTTGTCAGCTTGAGCCCAAAGTGTCAGAGCTTGAAGATGACAATTGACATGACACAGCCCCAATGAGGACTGGGGGGATTGTCAATGAAAACTGAATTTGATCTTGAGGCTGCATTTGATGTACAAAGATGCCCCAATGGTTTTTTGGGCTTGAGATTGGGCCGTGCCGCCGTCTAACTGGCGGCTCGAGAGAGGATTTGCTGAGGAGGAGGAAGATTTAAACTCCAATCCCATCTGACTTTCATCTCATCCTTAAGAGTGAAGTCTTTTTGGCCATGTCAAATGGGGATTGCCACTAAAAATTTCTACTTTGAATGATTTAATGGGTATATATATGAAGATCAAAGATAGATGAGATATAGGGCTAAAGTTGAAGAAAAATGCACAAAAAGTTGCATTCACTTCAATTCCATTCATCCTATCCCCTCGATTAATCTTTTATTAATTAATTAAATCAATCCTTGCGTCTGCTTTTAAATTTAATCTCACACAATTTCCAGTCATTGGAATTGATCCCTCCATGTTAGGATTAGTGGTCATCCTTGTGACCTCTTACTCTCTCTCGAAAGATTATTAAGAGGCCGGAGGATTGGTTTTATTAAATTCAATTTGACCATTAAGGGGGGGAGGCGACCAACGGGGGTTTTTAATCAAACAACTTTATATTGTAAATTACTTGGAAGTAGAAGTAGTTGTAACGGAGTTCATGGGAGATGGGGTGGCCATCATGGGCGAGTTTGGGAACGAGATTCAGCTCTTTAAAACCGGGTCACCGAAACTCTCCGGCCCTACTCTAGAAAATAATCACTCCTGAAACGAATAATTTCGGTGGGAGCACTTGTATTTTTTTGAAAAAACAAGGGGGTCCACAGGGGCCATTCGGTGGAGCCGGAGAAGGGTTGTGGAGGTCGCCGCAGACAGCGCACAGACACGTACTTTTAACTTGCAATGTAAGATCCTCGACGGCCTCCACCGATCTCGAGTCTTCTTGGCCGTCTTATGGGGGAGAGTGGCATCTCCGTTGCTTGCTCCGTCTCTACGATCTTCTCTCGGCACAAGATGAGCCATATATCTGTGAATATATGGCTCGAGGAGAGCAGTTTGTATATAGCATACGAATATGCATAGCTTTAGATTGAGCTAGAGGGGAAAGGGTTGCCGGTTTTGCAGTCTGTAGACCTTATACAATTTACAAATTCAAAGACTTGAGTCCAGGTAGACTCTCTCGGGCTCTTTATATATGAAATTCATACATGATTCCCTCATTATATGAGTCCGCCTAATGAGTTGTATATCGAATAAAACAGACGAGTCCCCAATAGCATTAAAATGGCCATTTCCAGCATTAAAATGGCAATTCGCTTGTGCTTGGAAGTGATTAGATTGGAGCTTCGACTGAATAGTTTAAAAGGATTGGGGCCCGGGAATCGAGCATTTTAGAAAAAGACTCATATTCTTACTTATTAAGAATTTAGTACATTTTTGAACTAAAAAACATCGGGCAAAGCCAGAAGGTGAGGTAAAAGAGAAAGAGGTGGAGAATTGAGAACTTGTAGATTTTTTTTTTTCATGGGGAGGTGGCAACTCTCAGTCTCGATGTCTGGCCCGAGTTTTTTCGGAGATTCCTCCGGTTCACGGATGAATCCGGACTTGAAGAGGGATTCGGGTCCCCTCGGAGGAGCTCGGAGGAAAGGTGGAGCCCCGAGCCCAACTTGAATGGAGCTCGGTGGTGGTGGGCCGAGTTAAAGGGAAAAGTGCATCCGACTCTTCAAATAAAATTCCAGGCTTCCCAATCCCCCTTTTTCCATGCCCATATTTTGCCCCAAATAATAAAAAATAGCTTGGAATATGGCTTAATGCATAGAAAATCAATTAATTAGACTTTTTGCCCATTTAATATTTAGTTAAAAGGGACGGAGCACACGGCGGAATTATCTTTTAGTTTATATCACTATTTGTATTTAACTACTACATTAACTGGTTATCGCATAAGGGCTGAAAGGCTTATCTCTGATAGACTATATATGCAAAATGAATGCACTAATTAAACAAACTCCTCCCTCCTTGGGCTAACATTGTCTGGCTTTTGATTGTTGTATTCGATGCACCTTCGAAAAAAATTGCAAATGATCCTGAAACAATCGTACGCCGACTTTAAAGTACAATTGACAATAGAGTTTTAATGATCCGAGCCACAGCATGGTGTGAAATGGTCAAGAAAATAATCCATAAAAGTATTTAGGAAATAATGGCCGAGGGTTCAGAGGTCAGGTGCTCCTTGGGGCAAGTTAAGGCCACTCTTAAGCACACATCCCAATCTGTCTCATCCTCCGGACATCATTCTTGATGGGGGAAGATATGTAGACAGCGGAGGATCGATGTCATCGATTGCAGTCAGACCAAAATTTGATGAGAAATCAAATACTTTGATCTACAGATATTTCTATCCAACTCAAGTAGTACTCAAATATCAAATGATGTGTTTGAGAGTATTTTTTTATATTTATAAGTATATCTGGCTGCTTATTATGTAAGCCCAATGGGGGATTCACTCATTCCACCATGCCATGAAAGAGACTACCATATTGCATAGTAGACGGCAGAGGATTGTAAGCTAGGATCAAGTCGCCTCCTAGTTAAAACTGCGTATTTGGCTGGAATATATACTTATATTTGTATATACCCCCGTATAGAATATAGAAATTGAAAGCAAGGCGAGTGAGGAATTGGGACCGAGTTTGAAATATCAAGGACAACACTTGTGAGATTACATGCCTATATAATAGTACATTCTTAAGACTAAGACGGAGAGAAACCGACAAAACAGCCTCAAAAATGCATACATTGTCTAGCCACAACGAAAGGATTGAAATTAAAGGGGGATGGGAGATGGGGTGGAGATCGGGGGATGGGGGGGGACTGTGCACAGCTTCAGGACCTACCTCAACATATTCCTGCAGAGTAGTTAAAGAGCGTTTTTAGGATCCGTTGAATGTCACTCCCACCGGAGGAGGAGGAGTAGGTGAAATGGCTGGATTTTGGAGAAAAATGTCATCACTTTGAAAAGATTCAGGGGAGTTCCAGTTCAGAGATAAAAAACATGAAAAAAATGATCACTTTCGTGGAAATGAGCTCAACTCGAGCGGTCTCGAGTCCCAGGATTCGGTAATTTCCTGGAATTCTGGCTGGAAAGTTATTCAGTTGAGAGGATCCCACGCTTAATTTGTGAAAATGTGCACTCGTTAATTTCATAAAAATAGTTCACACTTTGATTTCAAATAAAAATATATAAAATCTGAGTTTTTTTTTGTAAAAAAGATGCAAAGTTCGAGCTCCCGGATGCTCGGACCTACTCCGAGTCCTATTTCTTCCACACGGGGGGATAGATTGACGCTTTTGTTTTAAGTTTAATCCAGATTCAAGTGTCTCACTCCAGACTGGTCGGAGAGGTCACTTAAATCCTGTGTTAAAAAGTTCTCTAAGATCCCAGTTAAATGTTCAAAGTGTTGTTGTTGAATGAGAGAGAGACGAGCTATGACTGAGACTCTCTGTCTGAGTTGGGGGGGAGCATTGGTAAGGCCTGTATTTCTAGCCATATTCATGTCTGCAATGCAACTTTCATATATACTACTAGTATATACCGTCGAAGCACACAAGAGAGGAGAGCCAGACTAACGCCCTTCCCTTCACCAACAATTTCCAGACGGGGGAGCGTTGTCAGATTGCAAACCCCATTCACTCCGATGGTATTCCTAGCCAGTATGTGGAAGAGGAGAAGGCGCAGGAACACAGCAACAAAGTCTCTGTGATTTGCACCTCGCCTAATTATTTTATGGCCTAGACTTATCTACAATATGCATCTAGAATCTCCATCCTCCTCCTTCTTCTATACCACTTCCACATCCTTGCCCCGAACCGGCCTGTCTTACACAATTACAGACAAAATGACATTTCAAGTCACTCTGAATTATTGATTCAAGTTGAGAAAAATTCACATACTCAATCCTGAGCCTCTCACTGAACCTCTCACTTGAAGCAAGTTAAGAATTGAAACTAATATCCTAGATTAGATTAGACATGTACAGTTAATCTGCATTTTGAGTCCCTAGTCCGCTTCCAAAGAGTCACGACATACTCGTGTACTTAATAAATTTGCCTGACGGTGACCTGACCTTAAAGGCTTAAGGGAGTTCCGTTTAAAAGGATCTCGAGCCCTTAATACTGCTCTCAAATGCATTGTTCCCATTAAAAAAATGGGAAGAATGCACGGTTATCCGATTGTAAAATCCGCAGACAAAATTAGTCTTAATTATGACGTCGGCCATCCTTTTAAAAATGTATGAGTTTCAGTGTAAAGCAATTAACCTAGTATAATTCGTAGAATAATAAAGCTATGATTCCGGGAATTCGATGAATTGTGCACCTATTTGTAATTTAATGTTTACTACTGGCTAGACATGAATTTACATAAGCCGGGTACGAATTTCATTCATGCCTGGTGCATCTCTTGTCCTCGATTACATCATTTCCAGGAGTTTTACGGACTGAGTCATGGCCCTTCTCCTCCAGAGTCACAAGACTCTCGTCTGCCTCTTTCGTCCAACTCCCCCAAAACTTTTATGATTATATTTTTGGGTTTTTTACACATGTAAGCATTTTTTGGGTCAGAATTGGGTACAGAGAACGCGACGAGGGATTTATTTCTAGCTCATTTGAACTCAACTGCAGTGGCGTACCTTAACAAAAGTGTAACTCGAAGCCAGGGCTGATTACATAACTCTTTAGGATTAGGCCGGAGCAATTAGGAATAAAGTTTTGTGTTCGAAGGAGGGTGCACAGGTAGTTGAATATGTGTTGGCAACATTGTGTCTGGGTGCAGAGCTAGCTGCTAGCTGCTGAGAGAGGAGGAGGAGAGTGCATTTTAGTAGGATAGAGAGTTAAAAGAGTGGATGAGAGTACACTGCCGAGCTCCAGAGGATCCCTCTGTGAATCAGCCCGTATATAATCATCGTATCTAGCAAAAGAGCTAGCTAGCTGCTTCGGCTAGACTCCTCATCATCAATGTGTATATGTTTCAAGTCGGCTAGACGGAGGAGCAGACGTCCATCCAAATACATAGAAAGTCAGACTCATGGATGAGACTCTCCTTCACCGAATTAAAAACTCCATATAATCATTTGCAACCTACCTGTCTGAATCTAGGATTTTTAGATGACCAAAAAAACCCATTTCGATCTCATTCTCAATGCAAACTATACCCAAATAGACTCAAAATTGCCCCAGACTTGCCACTGGTAATTATATTGTTCATGATGGAAATAAAAAGTGATGAGCGATGGCAAATTCACTACAACTCTCAGACTGATTGTGGATATATTGAGCTTATCTCGAAGTGCAAACAAATGCCAAGATAAGCCCCAATTCCATCTCAATTTTTAGAGGATATTTTAAAAAATTTAAACTCATTCTTTTTAAAAACCATTCTTCTTGAATACGGCCTCCACCATAAAAATAATATGAAAAATTGGGTGAAATAATATCTTAAAGTTCTCAAATTGCTCCTTTCCGCTCTTAAACCTCGATTAAAATTCAGAGCATATCTTCACCATATCCGCTTTTACCCTTAAGCGTCTTAACCCTCACAATAACAATTTAATTTTACACTAACCCTATGTATAATTCCATACAGTTCGTATATCTGGATATAAGTATTAAAATTTAATACTCTAGAGAAATGGGGTAATTATCCAGGAGGAGTTAATTGGAAAAAACCTCTGTGAATCGCGCCTCATTGCACCTAATTGCGAGATTAGAAACCAAAAGTGAGAATTTATGAATAGGTTTAGATATAATATTGCCAATTATTACTTGGATGGTAAATAAACTAGGTAGCTATTCTTTCAAAGGGCCGATCTTACCGCTTACGTCTGACTTTTTGACAATGACTGCCTGACAGCCTCTGGATTTGCCAGTTTGCCACTGGATTAATTTTTATCTATATACTAATCCTAAGTAGGATTACTTTTTGGAAAC
Source organism: Megalothorax incertus (assembly GCA_036507255.1). Taxonomy (NCBI): domain Eukaryota; kingdom Metazoa; phylum Arthropoda; class Collembola; order Neelipleona; family Neelidae; genus Megalothorax; species Megalothorax incertus. The sequence continues at coordinate 19,674 of JAAZTK010000016.1, read as the reverse complement.
ACCAAGATTTACAGCAATATTAGTCGAGTGTCAAGGGGTTTGAAATGTCCATGTCATTGTGATTCATGGCCATCCTGCAGATTTGTCCAAGACTTGAGTGCAAAAGCGATTACCATTAAATCTTGGAGTTATACATATGGCGGATAAGATGGTGGATTTGCATTTTTATATAACAATATTTTAATGCACTTTTTTGAGGCGAAGGTTTTTTCAGATCGCACCTAATGTAATTGAAATTATTTATGCAGAAGCATATAGGACGCGGCTCTCGAATTCTCGAGTCCCATTTTAGGCGATGAATTTGGAAATTGAAATTATTAATGTTCAGGGCTTGACCTCGAATGTCCTCCAGAGCTCCAAAGCACATCTTTACCACACTAATTTGTCTAAAATTAATTAGTTTCCCTTTTCAGAGACATTGTAAATTAATTTTCGGCATCCTCCTCGAGACCCTCGACTCTCGAGGATCTTTCAACGTGCCATAAATGAGCATTTTTTTAAGACACGAGAATTAATTGGCTCCTTCTCATTCCTTTTATGCCCATAAATATAAAACCTAACTCATTAGCTCAATTTAATTGGACCATTGTATTTGCAATTAGCTTCTAATTTGGCTTTGGTATGAATAAAAGACATTTAAAAGACTCAACTATTAAAAATGATTGATGTGCGGTGGGGAATGCAATTTCTTATCGTGGGGGAATTGAGCTAAAATCAATTTTGGGGGACATGAAACCACCAGGTGCATTCGGACAATTACTATATATTCATCCAAGTACATTTTTAATACACGCATTTGCAGTACCTAATAATAAACTGTTGATTTTGTGACTCATATTCCAGAGCAAATATGGAATGTACAAAGTATTTTTGAATTCATATATCGATCGATATGGCCTATATTGACCAATATTATACCGATATTATCATATCATAAAAGCCCAAATCTTTGTTTCTACCTTTTTACCAAACTTCTTCAACACAAAAGGTCACGGATCCGGATACCACATGCAAAGGGTGCCAAAAAAATTCCGAAGAATTCGAGGATCGCAATTATAAGGCTTCGCTTCCGGAAAAGCTGACATTCGGGTGAAATGTCCCATGTTAAACGGAGAATCAAATTTAAAAATCCGATTAAATTACAATTCGGGAGTAACTCCTCCAACTAGCATTTGCACAGTTCTTACAACTGCGGCTCATTGAAAAGCTCTTGGCAAGGGCAATCTTAAGTTATTCTGAACTAAATCCCAACAAAGTTGGGCTTAACTTTCTAGTAAATATAAATATCTGTATACTGGAAACTTAAAAGGCAGACAGTCTGTCTTCTTGAGCTCGAGGATTTCTATTGAACCTCACAAAATTCCCAGAAAAAGCTTATATTTCAATGTCTGACATATTTTTTGGTAATCTGAAATTCTGCAGATTAGCCTGGTTAAGATAGCTGATCTGTCTAGAAATCCCACATTGAATTTGATACTCATATTATATTTATTGTACCTTGATTAGCAATTTATACATAATTTCCCCATCATTTCATATAAATTCTGCGGATCGGGTTCTACCCGAATTAATTGAAGGCATGCAATCTCAGATTCCCAATCATTTCTTTCAAAATCTTTTGAAATAATCGGCCCAATATGCTCATATTTTTTTATTTTTGCATCGAATTCTTTTATTCTCCGAAAACATGTGTAAAAAGATCTCCTCGGGGCTCTTTTGTATGGCTTAAAATCCCATTTTGAGAAGCGGAGGGAATCCGTTAATCTGCCGTCGAGTCTCAAACTTAAAGGAAGGGTGTCTATATCGTAGACGATCCTGCAACCATCCTGATGGGATGCAAATTAAAATTTTATGGACCAATTAAACGGGAGGCTTTTGCTAGTTTCGAATCCTAGAGCAAAATTGCATTATGCAAGTACCAAAATCAGATATAGCTAGCTAGGAGGATTAAGCTTCAATGTCTAGACTCTAGACTCCGGGAGTGAAGCGGCTCTCGAGATAAAAAAAAGGGTTTCTCACTCATCTACTAGCTAGCTAGCTAGCTTTATTAGCAAGCCTCCTCCTCCTCCCTTTGACTAGTTGCATTTTTAAATGGTTTTTATTTGCCAGAAGCTCCACCATTTAAAATTGTATTTAACATTTCGCACAGGATCAGCCTAAACATACAAATATTTGTTCGTCAAACACCAATAAACATTCGGGGGTTTAACTCATGGGGGAGGCAGAGATTCATGGTTTTTTTAGTGAGTCGAGATGGGCCTCAAAATGCTGAGGGTTTTTTTTCATGGGCTTACTTTAACTTGTCTGGGTTGAGGGGGGCCAGACAAAGGGGGAGGGAATGCATCACCGTCTGGTTGCATCTGCACTCTTACCGCGACTGCCTCTCGGAGGATCTGCAGATTTATTTTTCACCAAAAACGAGGCGAAGGAGTGGAGGAAAAAATCAGATTGAAAAAACCCAAGGTCCTCCTCCTCCGCCTCATAAAAGGCATTCATCAAAATGTCTGTGTATTAAGTACTACGGCCATTTGGGATTAATATTATAGATTTATAGCACTAGGTACGATAATGGCAAAAGTGCTGTCAACCAAATCTGCAATAAGTAATACTTAAAAGTATCTACTATAATAGTTACTTACACTAATGGTACTAACCAGAAGCTCTCATACATTACATAAATTGCAAATGCCTGCATAAGAATTAACTAAAACCGAATCTGTTTACAAATGCATACATTTGTCATCTAAATTCTAAATCTCAAACATGAATGATTTAATTATCCTATATTATTTAAGCTATAATATACCTAGTACTTGTACTACTACTCGGAGCATGAAATTTATACTTTGTGTCATAATGTCATTGATAGACCCAAAAGATGACTAATCAGCACTTTATAACTCTTTAAATCACACAAGATTAATCCAGATCGATAGCTGCTATACAGCTAAATAACACTGCACTTTTGAGTCATATATATTGACTGATCCTGCAATTTCCGAGTACCCAACTTGAGCATTTGTATCGTAAATCGTAATATCAGTGCCAAAGATTGAAGTAAATATGAAATAGAAATCAGGTTTAATTCGAGAACCTATTCAAAGGCCAGCTTTTTGGATTAAAGATTATGTATAGATGATAAAGGAAGATTGATAAAAGTAAATCCTTATTAATAAGTAGGTAAGGAATATGTGGGGATTTACGCAATATTCTGAAAAAACTTCTCAGAATCTGGATAAATTCCAGGCTTCTCTTCGCCCAAGTCCAATAATAAAGGAAATTTAATAAAGATTAGTTTTGAACTTTTAGAAATTCAGATGAAAGCTGAAACCAATTAAATATAATCCTTTGGCAGAAGGAAGGAGCATTAAAGGTCTAACTCTATAATAATATCATGTACAGATATATCTAGAAGTAGATTTGATCTTACTACAATAGATATACGGATTTATTGCATATCAGGTATTATTTAACAGTCTTGATGTAAGCCTCAGTAAGGCAAGGCAAGTAGAAAATATTAAATGATCAAGGTTATAGGCGCCGGTATTATATCGTACTTGTAATATTAAATCTGTTGTAATCTGTAATACACACTATAAAGTAATAAGGTTATTTACAATATCTACTCGTAATGAGATCAATAAACTAGAGTCTAGAACATAAAGGAACCTACTACAGTACAAAGTCTTTAATTAAAATTCATTTCTAAAACAAAAGTTAACATAAATGAAAATCCGTACCTTATTGTACGGATTTCGTGCATTGCATTTTACATTAAACGATATATCGGAAAGATTCAATATTTTTTTACTTAAAATCCATTTAAAAACGTTTGAAATTTAAAATAAACGTTTAAAACGTTTAAAAAACGTTTGTAATTCTATATTATGCCGTTACGTCTGTATACGTATTTCTCATGAACAAATCAATTAGAAATCAATTAGAAATCAATTGAAAAACGTTTGAAATATGTATTTTTCATTAAAAATCAATCCCAAAACGTTTTGAATACGTAGAATACATAAATAATACATGTAATATATTCCATCTAAAACGTTTTTAATCAATTTTGGACCATTTTTGACTATTGAAAACGTTTCAAAAACGCTTCAAAAACGTTTAATTCAAATCCCAACCAAAATCAACCAAGGCACAAATGTCACAAATTGCGATTTTTAAGCCATTTTAACGACTAAAACGTTTTAGGGTCAAAATCTTCGTCCCAATGCAAAATTGGTTAATTGTGGACCATATTAAAAACAATTAAAAACGTTTCAAAATTCCGTTCCTTCCAACCTAAAATGCGCAAATTCTTATAACGTTTTTAACGATTTCTGGGCATTTTAGCCCAGAAAATTCTAATAAAACAAAGTTTTGACGTATTTTGATAAAATTTTTAAAATCGTATTTTTCGGATTTCGGATTGATCCGACGGATTCCAGTACGAACAATATGAAAAGAGTTAAAAAATTTTAATCAACGATTATTTATCAATTTAGGTATGGGTATTACGTACATTATTACTTTATTAGTAGTACCTAGTATATCAATATGTAGCGTCTTTTTTTCAAATTGTAACATATTAAATTTTACTGAGGATAAGAATAAGATATAGTACTACCTAATACACACCTAAGCTATGCATTATTAATTTATAAATTATCAATTTATCATAATTTCATTAATACAAGTCCAAACTTGTGTTCAATTCATTCATATTTCCGAGAACTAACTAATTACTAATATTAATTAGCCTTCTACAGATAATACATATTCTTTTCAAAAGACTATTTTATTGCAGTAGGGTACTACTCATAAATAATACCTACTGAATACTGATAGTACAATGTACATGCTGTGGAAAGTCAAGATCCATATTTTTAAAAAATTTTATTAGAAATGCAATTAGTCAGACTCTGACGTAAGAAAAGGCTAGACTGCTGATAAATTATAATATTATCGTATTACTATACTACAGAGAGTAAAGATAGCTTGTACTTTCTAGAATCCCCTTTTTAATTAGCCGAATATGCTTTTATTTATTTGTTATGTTTCCAGACGCTCGACAATTTAACCATTTAATGATATAGTATTTGCATGATATGTTATTACTGTTTTCATCTTTATTTTTCAATATATTTCAAAATAATTTCGTAATTATAATTCATATTTGACTTATTCGAGTAGAAATCCTTGAAATAATGCATTGAATTCCTCCGGATATCTTAGCTGGACGTTATGCTTTCCCTTGTCCCACAAATGAAACCTTAAATCATCAAATAATTCCAATTTTTAGTTAAAAATTTAATAAATTCCCCATTAAGTAGCATAGGTACCTTGAGTTTGGAATATTTTGATGGAGAAATGCCCCATGTTTAGGGTAAATAAGACCATCCTGAGAACCGTGGATGATTAGGGTAGGATGATGAATTTTATGAAGTTCTTTTGCACAAATCTCTCCATTCATCTCCTTATAAAAGCTAATAAAAATGTCCATCCATCGCACCCATTCCCTTTCAAAGAATTCCAATCCATATTCCTCCACTAGGATGTCCTTCATTCTTCCTCCGTATTTATTATAGAGTCTTTCACGCCTAAATTATTTTGATTATATTTAAGCATTTCTTGGTAAAAACTGTAACTAAATTCCTTACGTTCAAAATTTTCGGCGTCCTCTTTATCACAATATGACCATGCACCCCAGGGAATGATTTTATGTACAGAATTCGGGTATAAAATGGGAAATAGAAGAGTTGAGACACCTCCGCCGCTCCAGCCCATGACCGAGTACTTGTCAAACCCCAGAATCTAGGATTTTAATTAGTTAAATTAATGAATATTAATTTCAGAGGTATCTTTTTTGCTTTGAACTTACTTTCATAAAGTCATGGGCTAAATGTACATCCTCCCAAAAGGTTTTGTTATTGAAATTCCGTTTTGGAGGCCTTGAAAATCCATACCTGTTTCAAAAAGCCAAATATTTAGGTCAAATCAACGATTTTTTAATTGTAAAGTCATACCCTGGCTGATCCCACACTAGTAATGTGAATTTCTCCTGATCAATCCCTCTAATTATCGGAAATAGATGGCTTCTCATAGATCCTAGATAAAAGTTTAAGAGAATTTTAATTAAAAAGTTTGTTTAAAATTCCAAAATGAACCTAGAATGCCCGGAAAACAAAAGACGACGTGAGGTCCGGTCCCAATCTTTAAATAATTAATATTATACCCCCTCACCAGCACTTTTTCATTGACTGTGAACTCTTCCTTTGGCTCCAAAAGTGATTTGACAGCTCCCGAAAGGGATCTCGTGAAGCATAATTGGGATTTACTACCCGTTCCAGTTTGAAATAATCTCCCGTTGAACCCGTTTATAATTTTTAACCACATATCCTATCCTTGAGGGGCTATATTCAAGGATGAATTTATTTAATAAACGATAAACCCGTTTAATAAACTAATAATTTTTCAAATATAAGACTAGGTACTTGATGTGTTTTGAAATATATATTCTCCCTCTTCAAATCTCACTCGATTTAACAAGTGGTACCCCTATCTCAGCTGGCTTATATTTCCCCCAGATATTAATACTTATCCTCACGATATGTTCAGGATCAGAGGCTGCACTGATCGTATCGTATGCTCAATACTCTTACTCGTAAATTCATAATAATATATTAATATGACATACCTATATGTATCCGTATTAGATAATTAGATATAATCATCCAGATATTGATATCTGATATTATAATTTATTAAATAAAATTATATCCGTGATCCGTATTTATAAATTGGCATTATTATTTCATCGTAGTAGTATGCAAAGTTTACAATCAAATTGTGTACTGCACTATTGAACTATACCTTAAAATAAGGAAATTAATTTAGCTTAAATCTGTTGACGTTTTTTTGCCAATTACATCTTATTCTTCATTGAGGAAATCCTCGACAAGTCTTTGGAATTCATCGGCATATCTTAAATGGATATTGTGCTTTCCGTCAGGCATTACATGGAGTCTGAAAATAAATAGGGGATCAATAGGCGTTATTTAATAAGATAATTTAGGGGGAACCACCTTGAATTCTTTATGTTTTTAAGCAGATACTCGGGGTGTTCAGCCCCAACCATTGGATCTTTGGCTCCTGTGTAGGATAAAAGTGGGGCAGTTGATATTTTTCAGTTCATTTTTGCATATATCTCCTCCTCTTGTGTACAAATCAATATACATTTCTGCCCATTCGCTCCAAGCTTTCCGGAAATACTCCTCCCCATACATTTCAATCATTGGAGCTTTCATTTTATCAGACCATTTGTCAATATCCTTTACACCTGAAAAGATCAAATACAATCAATCTTCAAAATTAATGAATTTAAATGTTTAAATCATACTTTCGGTATTCTTCTTATCATTTTCATTCACAAAAGCATTTGCACCCCAAATGACAAACTTTTTCAGGGAGGATGGATAGAGAGAGCACAGAATTAAGCCTGTTATACCTCCATCAGACCACCCAAGACACGAGAACTTGTCAAATCCCAGTTTCTATCATTTAAAAATATTTTTAGACTTGCCAGCTTTTTTTAAAATTAAAGCAATACCTTCATGAGAGCTTTAGCAAGGATGGCATCCCTTCGGAAGTAATCAGGTCCTCCAGAAAAGTCCCTATCCGGTGGCCGAGACTTGCCAAATCCAGGTGGATCCCAAACCACGACTGTAAATTGATCTCGGTTGAACTTGGCTAATTGAGGAGAGAAATCGGATTGAATAAAGCCTGAAATATAAAGAAATAGTAAGTCTTTTATTATTAGAGCTTTAGAGTCCTTTAGAGTTTACAAGAGACAATGGACAGCTACCTAAAGCACCAGGAAGGCAAATGACAGGATGAGACCCTTGCCCAACTTTTTCGTAATTAATGTTCATTTTAAACACCTCCACCTTCCGTTGGGCCTGACTTTGATGTAGGAGAGAACCCGTTGTAAAGCTCCTTTGAAATAATCCAACATTTAAGGGCCTTAAATGTAGTTTAATCCATTTGCAGCTCAAACCGGACACGGAATTCATTTTTTTGGATGCAAAAATTCAATCTGAATTCTGAAATACACAAGAAAAATACCAAATTAAAATCTACATTTGATTGCTCAAATTAAAGGAAATGTCAACTTACTCACCTTGTCCGTAAAAGTACCTAGATCATTTAAATATAATTATAATTAATTAATAATTAATTAATACATGTGATATGTCAAGATTTACAAAAAAGTTAGTGCAAAGAAATTTTAAATAAATGACAAGTTTTAAAACTTACAATTTTAAAAACAGATGTTCTAAATAAAGATGTCAATTAGCAGCTTCAGAGTGTCACAAACGGTGCTCCGTTTCTCGGTGGTTGTCCTTGTCCCTAGACCCGGGTCAAAGGTCAAATTTATTTTTTTAAATTGGATTCAAGGCCAAAAATTAGCAAGAGTTTTTGAATTTTTTAAAACTTGCGATTCCCGCCGAAGAACAGCCGGTAAATTTGGCAGTTTGTTTTTGACTCGAAAATAAAAAATAATTTTGTAAAAACGCCAATTTCGATTGACCTTTGACCCAATTAATTATGTAATTGTGTCGCATTCGTTCGTCATTTATTTGCACAATAAACTGCATCATTTTTCCTGCGAGAAACCCGTGTTTTTTGAACAATTAAAGTCGCAATTCGGAAGACTGCAAATTGCAGGTAATAATTTGAGTTTAAAAAGTCAATGGTAGCAATTTTTTAATTTTTTTGGTTAATTTTTATTAAAGGGACATCAGAATGACCTCCAAGAGGCAAAGGATCGAAACAGAAAGTTCCGAGGATGAGGATTCCGAGCCCGAGGTCGAAAACACCCAAAATTGGCATATTTGGAAATTATGGGACAAAGGACTTTTCGAGTTGATTGAGGACCATCTTTCAGAAGAATCCTCTGGGGCCCTCCTCTCGAGGTTGGTACTTTCTCGGGCTATTATTAACATCCTCAAAAGGACACGGAACCCCATCACATCTCTGATTAACCTCAAATCTACATTCCGCATTGTAACTTAATTTTTTATTTAATATGGTCAAGCTCTAATTATTAATTACGCAAATCTCTATTTCAATTTGCAGTTCGAGGTTAAATCAGTTAACAAGGTCAACAAGCGTCTAAAGATTGTGGCTGATCTATTCCGCTTAGCAAACAATGAGGATATTGCCGAGGATGAGAGGGAATGGAGTCTCTGGGTCGAGGACAACCCTCTATCTTCTCTATTGGGGTCGACCCTCAAGGAAGGAAACCTGTTAATTGTTTTGGGATCTGCCTACAATCTCTCCAAACGGAATCTGAAGATTAAGAGCGGTAACAGTGCTTCCAATCCTCCGATTTTGGTCATTTTTGACATGAACGAGACCTCAAAGGTAGATTTAAATACAAGTTTATCATTCTAAAGCGGTTCTGACTTGTTTTAAATTCATTTTTTATAATTTAGAATGGACCAAGGGAGAATCTATACGGTCAATACTACGAAGACTTTGAGGAGGATGTAAATTCATTATATTACAAGATGGGGGAGGGGATTGTTCAACTTATAACTCCATTTCAAACCGTTGAACCTTTAAATGGACCCATTGGAATGATTGATGAGATCTCTGATGAGGAAGATGATGATAATTTAATGGAGGTTGAAGACAAAGGAAAAAGCAATGATGAGGAAGAAGTTGTCCAACCCATTTCAAGCCCTAAACGGAAGCAACCTTCAAGAGGAGTCAAAGAACTTCATAAGCTGCCAGTAATTCAGCTCGAAACACAAGATATGTCATCTCAAGAGAAGCTGGATGATGACGAAGAGCCTAAAACAAAGAAAAATAAATCTTCCAGCGAGGAAGAGGCTCTGCCCCTCCCAAATTCAAATGATTTGCTTATTTCGGAATTGGGATTCAAAGAGACGCAAGAACAGGATATTATTGAACAAGGGAATGAGGAGGAGGAGGAGGACAAGGAGAATATCAACAAAGACGAGAGCTCTGAAGATTCCGATGGGGAGGAGAATGAGGATGTTTCGCAGAATAAAATCATAGATTTTTGTGATTTGAGGGAGAGCAAAAAGAGCCCCTTTATCATCAAATGCCAGGTAGGAAATTACATATTTTAAATTTAAATTATTTTATATTGTTTAATGAACTCTAGATTCTGGATTTCTACATGAAAAAGAGCAAGAATGAAGTTTACCTATCCGTAACGGACTCTACAACAGCTCCATTTCAACTAAAGGAGTTTACTCCCACGCTTGGCATCAAGGCTGGAACTCAAAGTAGCCCCGAGCAAATGTTGCCTATTCCATCGTATGATATTCTGGTGAGTTTGACAATTATTATATCATGTATGTCACCGTAGTATGTGTAATAATTATAATTACTCAAACTCGGAAGGTTCGAAATGGCCAAGCTTTTCAAGATCGGATGGGTAAAAATGAGGGAGCATTTCCTGAGCGAGAGAGTGTAATTCTGGGTCCAATTTCCATTGAAGAGGATGGCAAGGGTGTCAAGATGCTCGTTCTGGATGGCAATAACTTTAATTACAAGTATGTTTAATTTTTTCAATAATCCTTTTGCATTTCTTTTTAAATTTGAAGCTTTTACTGCTTGTCTGTTCTTAAATTATATCAATGGCTAATTTCTTTTTATTAATAATGGGCTAATTCTAGAAAAATGATTGATTTAATAAAAACAAGTACTTTTTACTTAAATGATAGATCATCAGCACGACCTTTGTCTCCTATTTCTAAAATCCAGGCCCAATTCTCTGCTGAATTGAAGAAATGCACAGTTGTACTTTCAAGGATTAATATTCAGGATGAATTAGCGAAATTAAAGGTCCAAAAAAGAGGTGGAGGTCGACCCCAAAGGAAGAAAAAGACAATGCCGCCTAGTAAGAAACAACCAATTGAAATAACCATTGAGGATTCAGACGAGGAGGATGAGGAGGGTGGGGGAGGTCAAGAGAATTCAGAACCGAATTACAAAAGTAAACTTCGAGGAAAGAATGCAAATGAAAAGGTGGTGGCTTCAAAGAGGAAAAAAAGAGAGTCGAGTTCAAGCGAGGAGTCCTCCGAGGAGGATGGTGACTTCAAAGATCCTCCTCCACCTCCTCCTCAAAAGAAAAAGAGACGCAAAAGAAGGATACTCTTCTCCGAGAGACTTTAATTAATTAAGCGTTATCAGTTGATTATGTACGATACCTATTTGAAACAATATGATTTAATATGTCACTTTCTAAGCCTAGATTAATTATTTTATGCTGATTTCAGCTGCAATCTACTAGCTATGTATCTTAATTAATATTATCATTTAAAACCTAGTATTTTGGATGGGCGAATCTGATTTTATTAGGCTCTGTAAAACCCCAATTTTCAAAACGTTTTAAAATCTACTTTCAATTTCATAACGTTTCAAAAGCTTTTAAAATTCAAAACGTTTTAAAATGAATTCTCAAAACGTTTCCATTTTCAATTTCAAAACGTTTCAAAAGCTTTTAAGATTCAAAAGGTTTTGAAAACGTTTGAAAATCTACTTTCAAGTTTCAAATTCAAAACGTTTCAAAAGCTTTTAATTAAAATTCAAACCGTTTTGAAATCGATTTCAATTTCATAACGTTTCATAAGCTTCTAAAATTCAAAACGTTTTAAAATCGACTTTCAATTTCAAAATGTTCCAAAAGCTTTTAAAATTCAAAACGTTTCAAAAGCTTTAAAATTCAAAACGTTTTATTAAAATGAATTCTCAAAACGTTTCCACTTTCAATTTCAAAACGTTTCAAAAGCTTTTAAAATTCAAAACATTTGAAAATCAATTTTCCAAACGTTGTTAAATGGATTTTTAATTTCAAAACGTTTTAAAATCAATTTTCCAAACGTTATAATCACTTTCAATTTCAAAACGTTTCAAAAGCTTTTAAAATTCAAAACGTTAACAAGTACTATCCGTAATTACAGGTATATACATAGATCTTTTAATTTAAAATGTATTAGGTAATTTCTCAATGAATTATCTTATCCGTAATTTAATTAATTAATTAAATTGTAAAGCATTCAAATTGTAATTCATTTAATTTATTAAAAACTCGTTTATTTTTGTATTAGGTAATTTAAGACTATAAAATATAAATAAAGTATTCGAGCAATAAAGTCTCTTAATAAGTAAATTACAAAAAGCAACTATTCCTTGTAATATTGAACAAGACTCTCATCTTTAGGCTTTAGAATACATTTATCCCGCATATTAACCACCCAACCAGGCTCTAGCCCGTAGAAGATCTGTTTTGGATCCTTCCTCATCAGGAGCATATCTTTTAGTGGATCTTTATCAAGATCAGGGAGAGGATATCCATATTTTTGGGATAAGACTAGTCGCTCTTGTGCAATCTGTTCAGGATCTGCTAGATAACCTCGAAATTTTGGGTCAGTATAGTATTCGATAGCATCCTCTGGAGGAATCATTCGTTTAGGAATAGGATGTCCAAAAGAGAACCATTTGGCAGGGTCAGACGCTGCCCAAACTGCTTCCGTATCATAGTATGCTGTTGTAATTGTTCCACCATTCCTTTCTACAGCTGCAATGACAGCCTCCGTTGCCCATTGGACTTCAATATTAACTTTTGCTTTGAAATTGTCAATCCCCTGAATAGATTTTAAATGTTTTTAGCATTAAATCTAGAATATACCATTGTAAAAAGTAGGTACCTCGTTTGTCAATTGAAATCCATAATGTTTCTTCTCCGGGAAGATGAAGAATATCTTTGTATTGCAGATTGACGTGAGATCAATAGGTTCTGCAGGGTTTAGACGATTTGTATCGATGAGTGTTTGCAGTTGGAGGAGAGAGAGTGGTGGGTATTGCCGTTTTAAGCTTTAAAATAATAGAATTAAATGAAATAGCTTCAAATAAGGGAGTAAAAAGTGATAATTTGATTTAAAAGACTTACTGATGATTCTTGTAGTAGTGTTCAAAGGGGATTGATGTGTACCAAGGGTGGATTCGGCGACCCTCAAAGCCGAGTGGTCTATAATTCATTCTTTGCTGAAATTGAAATATATAATTAATAAAAGTTTAATGCTTTCAAATGCAATTAACGAACTATTGGGCCTTTGTGTGGCCATCCATGCCGCTTTCCACCCAACTGTCCATGACCCCTCTTATTTGACCTCTGAAAAATAAAATCCAAATTCCAAATCAATAAAGTTCATCTAAATTAAAAATGTAATTTTGATCATATTAAAGTTGTAAATTGTGCACGTACATTTTCATCCATATACCCGTAAGCTGAAGGGTCCTTTCTGACATTACTCAGCCCGACTCCTTAAAAATAATATAGTTTAAAATTTAAAATGACAATATCTCCGACTACTTTGCAATGCAATGAAATTAAAAAAACGTTTGCAAAAGTTGAATTATTATTAATTAATAAAAAATGAATTACTTGGAAGAGTCCGAATTAAAGCGAGAGCTCGATCTGTTCCTCCACGTAATGTCATTCTGCAAAAGTGTCAATTTGAAATCAATAATTAATTTATTAATAATTAAATTAAAATCTAAATTAAAAATTTGTTTAAAAAAAATTGAAATCACAACTTTTATCCAAACCCTTCAAAATCAATCTAGTTAATTACCTAACACCGGAAACGGTTCCTTCGGGTGGACCACAATGTCAGGAACAATATAAATTGGAGTAGATTGAGTAATTAAGTTAATTAACTTACTATAAATTAAATTAATTAGGTTCGAATTGGTAAATGCAATGGATTTTAAATTCCCAGATTTTATTGCAATGCGGGAAAAAGAATTTGAATTTGAATTTGGCCAATTTTGATTTTGACCTCGCAAAATTAATTAATTTTAAGGTCATTTCCCACCTGATGGCAACCGATTAATCCCCTAATTAGCAGCAGGTCCAGAGCCCCGTCAACCAGCCATTTGTCGAGGTCAATTGCAGTGCTAAAAACCTTAATTTTGGTATGAACTTTGTAATTAAATGTAGATCCTATATTAACCCTAAGTTTGATTTGTATATTTGATTTTTAATAAAGTTAAATGAGAGGTAGAGGTTAATTTCTTTGCACAGCGTCCCAAATCGAGATGGACGGACTTTCCTCTATTTTGTCCAATTATGATGACGAAGATGAAGATGATGAGCTGGAAGAGGACATCATGACTCCATCTGACCCAAAGGAATTGTCGAATAAGTTGCCTTTGCCATCCATATTCAAGTCTCAAGAGGAACCCACTCATCCTCAATGTCAGTCTGACCAGGATGGCAAGATTAGAAACTTTGCTCACGAAAGGGGTGCTTGGGCTTCTTTCATTTATATCCCTCGTAAGTACACTTTGCATTGTTTAAAATTCATTCACATGTTTAAATTTAATGATTTCAGTGTACAATGAAGAAGAATCAATAAATCCCATCCTAAACATCCTCACAAATGTATTGACCGAATGCCCAGAGAATCACTTCAAATTAAACGGCGAATTCCATATATCCCTTTCAAAAACACTGATTTTGAGGCATCATTGGATCCAATCCCTCGTCAATAGTCTCAGAACAGTAATTATCTCGAAAGAAAAGTAAGATCTTCTTTTTAATGATTCGTATTAATTAAAGTTTGGATTTTAAATTAGATTCGACCTGACCCTGGATAAGTTTGAAGCGTACACAAATGATGAAAAAACTCGTACCTTTATCGCAATGAAATGCTATCATTCTCAATGTCTTTTAGACCTTATAAAATGCACCGATAAATGCCTTGCTGAATATAACCTCGATCCATATTATAAGGTATGCATCTGATTCCTAAATTAAGATCAGTAATTCGGAGTAATTCATATAAAATAAATGATAATTTTGCAGGATCCATCATTTCACATAAGTTTAGCATGGGCTTCTGGGAATGAGTTGACCTCAGCTTTAGCACTAATTCCCCTATTGAATGGCAAGTGGGAGTCCCTACGAGAGTTAGAGTCTGATGTACAATTTATTAATATCGATAAAATTGAATTTAAATCGGGAAATAAATTGTTCAAGTTTGTTTTATCATAATTAGAATCTACTCATTGATTATATGGGTTTGTCCTAAGATTTAAAAGAAGCTTTATTCAATTAACAATTAAATAAACTCTTCTAATTACTATTTATAATTTTTAATTAACATTTTATTGACCTTTTTGAGATCAAATTAATTAAGATTGCAAAATTGGCAATGCATATGCACCGTTTTAACACATCTAAAGCCTGGAATTGGGCGGGAATATTTGAAAAAAACCTCAATCAAAATTTTTGACTTTTTGTGCCGGCTGTCCTTATTTTTTGTAAAAAACAGAGTCCTCCTCGTGACCTCGCCACCCTCCATCGTCACCCCTTGAAGAACAAGTCAATTAACGTGTATTTATACCCTAGGTCTAAAGGATTAATTAAAAAAATACAAGGTAAAAAATAAAACTAATAATTTCAAAGTCTAAATAAATGTATTGCATCATTTTGTGTTTTAATTAAAAAAATTAATTAATTGAACTTTTTTGAAGATGCCATTGTCGTGTCGTTATTACAAGGAGCGGTATCCAGAAATTGACGAGGTGGTAATGGTCAATGTGAAGAGGATTGCGGAAATGGGAGCTTATGTGCACCTGCTTGAATATAATAACATTGAGGGCATGATCCTGTTGTCAGAATTGTCCAGGAGGCGTATTCGGTCTGTTAACAAATTAATTAGGGTAGGTAAGACAGAGCCGGTGGTCGTCATTCGTGTGGACAAGGATAAAGGTAGCTGACTAATTAGACCGAATTTTAATTTATTAATTTACAATTTATCGAATTTCCAATAGGTTACATTGATTTGTCCAAGAGGAGAGTAGCTGCAGAGGATGTAGAAAAATGCAATGAACAATTCTCAAAGGCTAAGGCTGTCAATTCAATCCTGAGACATGTGGCAGACCTTTTAAAATATGAAACGGATGCTCAATTGGAGGAACTTTATACGAAAACTGCTTGGCATTTTGAGGAGAAATACAAGAGGAAAGCTTCAGCCTACGATGCTTTTAAACAAGCTGTCCAGTACACTAAAAAATTACATTTTTAAAATATATTTAATTTCCAATTGACAAATTAAGGGATCCTTCTATATTTGATGAATGCGGGCTGGATGAAGAGACAAAGTCTGTGCTCCTGAATAACATTCGGCAAAAACTAATGTCACAGACAGTTAAAATCCGGTCAGACATTGAGGTATCCTGTTATTCCTATGAAGGGATTGAAGCTGTAAAGAAAGGTATTCATTTTAAGCATTAAATATTCATTCCTGAGCAAAATTGAGCTTATTTATTATGCATTTTTAGCTTTGAAAGCTGGTATTGAACTCTCCACAGAAGAATTGCCTGTTAAAATCAATCTGATTGCACCTCCACTTTATGGTATGGCATTTTAAAGCTCTTAAGTATAAATTGTAGGATTAAATTGACTTATAATTGAAATACAGTTGTAACAACAAGCACACCCGAGAGGCAAGATGGTCTAACGCATCTGCAAAAGGTTATCGATTCAATTGAGGGAACTATAAAGAGTTTAGGTGGAAGTTTTAGTGTTCAAATGGCGGTAAGTCCTGCTAAATAAACGTAAAAGTTTTATTTGATAATTTTTCTTTCAAATAAATAGCCCAAGATTGTGACAGCTCTTGATGAGGCTGAATTAGCTCGCCAAATGGAACGTGCAGAGTTGGAGAATGCTGAAATATCTGGAGATTCAGCTGAGGATTCTGGCTCAGACGCTGGAGGAGGTGACGATGGTAAGGAAGAACCAGAGGATGACAAGGATGACGACATGGAGTTTGCAGAGAATGGAGATCAATGAAATTCCGTTACATTTTCTATCCATATTCAAACCTATAAAAGAAATATTCAAGTTTTTTCATTATTCCTAGATATACATATATTATTATTCTAATAGATATTTCAATCAGAATCTTATTAAATGAACCAATATTCGGGATTTCTTAATTGTTGTAAAAATGGTTGGTCTTTTTGCTAAAGCTAAAATAAAGGATTGTATTTATATGTATTTGAACTTCAATTCACAATTTCTACTTTATTTAAATACATTGCACTGGTCTTGTTTTTTAAGGCTTAATTAACTGACTCATGAGGCACAATACTACACAATATAAACGGACATAATAAGAGA
The DNA here is from genome assembly GCA_036507255.1 of Megalothorax incertus. Lineage (NCBI taxonomy): Eukaryota > Metazoa > Arthropoda > Collembola > Neelipleona > Neelidae > Megalothorax > Megalothorax incertus. Next base: position 2,450 of record JAAZTK010000016.1, on the reverse strand, counting down.
TTGCACAGGATAATTTATAATTGACTTTTGCGTATACTTTAAAATTTAGATTGATTAAAAGATTCTACTTGAAAATTAGTACACTTTTCCCTATATAAGACTGTGATGCGATACTTGATGGATTCGCCGCATATCTGAATGCCTGATCATACCTAGAATAAAGCAAAGTCCATTAATAAATAAACTTTTTTAATTTAAATTAATTAAGATCACTTACTGACTAGCTAGAAAGCTTTTCCCAACCACAGGTACTATAAAACCACCTTCTATTAACCTTTTGAGCTCCTCCATTACAATCTGTTGATTTTCAGGCTCCCTCCCCTTCTGGATTTTGAGTTAAAAAATCAATTAATTTCTTAGTAAAGAATTTATTAAAAAATACGAGCTTACCTCAGGCCAAAATAATCTAAAAGGGTAGCCAAACGTATAAAGAAAGGTGGAGAAGAGTCCATTTGAAGTGGGTGGAGTCAGAGGTGGACAAGTTTGTATTACAACCCCTTGGGGGTCTTTGTGAAATGGTTGGAGAAGTGAACTGGACGCTGGATGATCCGTATTTATAACAAAATCAAATATCCTGCAATGAATTCAACGCATTTAAAATAAAATCATTTGTAAATCCAATTTTTTTAGTAACTGGGCCTTACCTTTGGGCTAAATTGGGTATTAGAGACTCGTCAGAAGGTATAATTAGATGGCTTTCAGCTCCTGTATCATTAATTTACAAATATAATTGGTTTTTATATAGCTAAAAGCTTAAAAACAATGGATTTACCAAGAGATTTGAGCGTATTCATAAAGGTGGTTGAATTTGAGACGTAATCTTGCAAATTATCATTCTCTCGGGTTGAAATTGTCACTCTACCACCCCAGGCTACAAATTAAAAAGTCAATTTTAAAGGGATATGTCACGGATTTGAATTTTTAAGCCTCACCTTTTAATACCTGGGTCGCTAGAAGTCCAACCCCATCATTCCTCGTTACCTCCCCCAAATGAATAAGAATTCTTTTGCTTTTAGAATTAAAAGAATCCAATCCAGCCACCACAATCTTACTCCAAAACACTTGAGCAGCATAAGCAAGTGTTCCAGCACCCTCAAAACTTATATTCCTCGGCATATGACCTCCATATTTCTCATTTATCACCACATATTCTTGAAGTAGACCTCTTCTAGAGTAGCCAGAGATCAGGGGAAGGTGGATCCAAATCCGGTCACCATTTTCGAACGAAAGTACCTTGCGTCCAGTTTGCAGTACTACTCCTGAAGCTTCTTTGCCCAACCAATGATGACGGTTACGTGAGAACAAAGGAAATTGACCTTCAGCGAGTCCAACGTCAATATGGTCAATTCCAACAGCCTTGATTTGTACAAGGAGTTCATCAGGGTTGGTTAAAGATGGTAGGGGTATTGATGAAAGGGTTATACCGTCAATCCCTTTTTTGAGAGATGCACAGAAAATGGCACGCATATAATGTACAGACTTGCCATTACTCCTCGGGAATAGCTGACTAGGTAGTTTGGAGCCCCTCCGAATTCGGATGCCAATAAAAAGGCCAATGACACTTCCGGTGAGTAGTCCAGCGACTCCGAAAAGAATTGCTTGCTTTGACACTGATCAAATTGATAATTAGACCGAATTTTATAATTATTTAAAGCATACCTTCGCTCCGTATAAATCCTTTAAACTCTTTTGTATAACTTGTAATCCTCAGATGTAGCCCATGACCTCGCAGAAGCTCCGCAAGAGCCGAGGTCGCCGCCCCAACCTTTTCGACAGCCTCCAACTCGGAAATCCAATCATAGATGATCCTTATCTTGATTTTAAGACCCTCATAAAATGAATTGGTGTAAATCTAATGTGTAAATGAATAAAATTAAATATTAATTAGCGAATTGTAATTATATCGGCTTACTTGAGCCGTCTCGACATGGTTGTTTAAATGAAATAGTGCCACATCCATGTTCCCCTTCAAATTCTCAGTTAAATGACCGTCGGAGAGTACCATTCCTGACCCCTTACTGGGGATGACGTAGAGGGTGGTGGTAGGGACACCGCCGCCCCAATTCATCCAATAATTCTGTTCATTTTAATTAATTCCAATATCTTTCAATTAAAACCAAAATAAAAATGGGTAAATAAAAATATGAGAAAAATTGTCAAAACTTGAGGATTTGGATTAAAATTGACACTTTTTTAAATGCAATGATTGTGTCAAGCTGTTTGTTAGCTAATTAGGTAATTAATTAGATGCTATTTATTTTAATTAGATTTATAATGGCAGTGTGAGGCTTTAAAATTAATTATTTTTTAACGAGTTCCAAAAAATTGTATATTAATTGTATTATATATGAGCTGTTTTTTCCATAATGTGTATTTGACGGAATCGTCACTTTTTGATGGCCCAAAATGAACTAGCTAGGGATGTTCTATGGCCAAAATGAGCTTATGCG